>JBCEWB010266847.1:0-22995 GCA_039654565.1 Peronia peronii
TAAAATGTGAGCATTTAGTATGGACAGCATTTTGAATTGATGACCAGTTCAGTTACTGAGGTATAAACAATACTCCTCTTAATGGTAACAGGTTACCATCTTTTCTTGTATATTTTTATAAAGAATCTTTCAGTTGACTGAAATAGCTCTCCACACTAAACTACCATAGCTCCTTCTTCTATTAACATGAGTGCTAGAATCAATGCTGGATCAAACAGGAAATAAGGTCTTTAAGAACAGAAATCAAATGAACAGTGTATTGATGTGCTGTATGTATAATTCTGGTACCATAGAAAGTATCTAAATCCCCTTGTTTAACAAGTCGCCCACCAGGTGAAAAGAGGAGAAACTGAATTTTTATGTCTAAATATCAAGAATGTAGATTCAATGATATATAGGTAAGCCTATCATGAGTATTGTGGCAGTGTTGTTGTAAATTGCCTTGCTCTTAACAGGTAGTATTGTTACTGTGGTAGGATAAAGGGAATTTATAGACAATTTATACACCTTGCAGTTCTTTCCAATTTATGTGTATTTGTATGCACACACCCATATGCTGCAGATGTAGGTTTTTTTGCTGGTCTGGTAGGATTTTTTTAACTCTGTAGTTCCCTGGACAGTGTGATGTAGAAAATGCTTAACCTTTATTGTGTGGAACGATCCTTACCAAGGGGCAAGTGCTTTTATTCAGCAGTCTTGTGGTATCTTCAAGAACCCACATTGCTATAGATGCTGAGCTGTAGAAACGTTTAATACGATTGATAAGTTCTTACTGAAGCCTTACAGTATGGACCAGGGACCAACCTTTGATCAACTGATTTCACACCAGCTGTTGAATTGGACTGTCTTTGTTAGTTTTCATGCTTCCAATGTAATCAAAGTACCTACAAATTATGAAATAATTCACAGCTGTTGTTTAGTCCAAGTCCTTCCTCTCTCTCGCTCACGTCATTCGATGTCAGGAATGCAATCTGTATGATATGTTTAGACTTATCTTTATGTATTAATGCAATGATGCATAATTTTGTATGTAATGTTGGCAACATCAGTGTGCCATCGAGTGCTGGACAGTGTGTGACAGACACACATTTATGAGGAACAAATTATGTGCTAAATAAAGTTCACTCTTGTTTGTATCTATGATGGATGTTTTTGACCAACAACATTATTTCCCATTACTTTCATGGACACAAGGGGCATTGAACAAGCACAGTAAAGGAGTAAACTTCATTTTTGCGCTCTTTACTTGAAATATATAACTTGAAAAATTGTTTAAAATTCATGGTGTAATGAAAAGGCTCCCTTCTTATCGTAATAATGTTATTAATGTTTTTTTAGTGCTTAAACTTCAAGTGATAAAAATAAGAGCGATATTTTTCTTCATTATACTGTTTGTTCAATATTCCCATGTGTCTGACAAAGGGAAATGATCGGGCTGATCAAAAACAATCTCCATTCAACTTCAGTCAGTTAGTTAAGCAGATCAGCCGTGGGCGCTATCGCGGTTGCGTTGGTGTTGTCTGCTGGAGGTGGCTGATCTCTGTCTCTGCGTGATGTGTAGTATTCCTGCCTTCAACTCTCCCCCTCTGTCAGTCTAAGTGTCACAAATATGCACATTGTTTGAGACATAATACAATGGCCTAACATATGGTTTTGAGTGAACATCACCGTGCCATGCATGTACATTATGTATTATTGCTAGAAAGAAATTCTAAAACTCATCTCTAGCAGGAAATAGTTGGAATCTTTTATACCTCGCCTGATTTACGTCTTATTATTGTCAAAACCATGTGAAAATGATGGAGGCAATCGTGTTGTGACTTTGATAAGTTAAAAGGGCATCTTCTCTGTTCTTAATTGGAGTAAATATAAAGATATTATATTTTTGTCTTTATTTATTAACATCTGAATATTTTTCCTTATAGAAGCATGTGAGGCATTCATTTAAATATTTTCATAATAAAATACAGAAAAAAATTGAACAGTCTACCTTTTGTAGCAAAAAATAAATCTCTCAAAACAAAGACTAGTATATTCTATTCTGACTTCTGTAACTGTTGATGCAATTAAGATATTAGCTCACATAGTTTACTGAACTGTTTTCCACCTGATTTAGCGCTGAGTGTTATACCACATTAGGCAGAGTGTATGATGACAATAGATTGTAAGAAAGAGAGATTGAGAGATTAAGACCAGCTTTTCTTTTCATAATTTATGGTGTTTATCTTCAATCCTAAATGATCATCCCACCATTTTTTGTTTGTTTTGAGAGATAAAATGTCCTTTTTTCTGTTCAATGTAGTGGAAATGAAATAAGATATGGTTGGAGTTGATTTGATCTTAGATTGCAATGTCATAGTGATGAAGAGCTGTGGCTGCCTCCTCCTCTTCCCCCACTTTTTTTTAAATGTTGGTTTTTCTTTTGTTATTGAAAGATAGTTATTAGATCTAGTATGGCTGTGAATTTGTATTCATAGATTTTCCGAAAGTAAAACATAGGATTGTTTTTTATTTTACATAAATGAAATTAGACATAAAAGTGTTGGGACAATTCAGATTATTTATAGATTTATATATATAGCATCAAAAGTAATAACATTTACTGTACTTGCCAATTTACATAAGCCTTCGTGAGAAAACCTTTTATTCATCAACTTTTATTTCCGTATTTTTGTCCACCCTGCCCCCCTCCCCCCATTCATACACAGACGCAGCATTTCAAAGTAGCTTAGACTGTTAGTAAGTTAGCTTTGCTCTGATTCAGTGTGTTGAGTATAACAATCTTATTATTCAACTGTAGTTTCACATCTCATTGTTACCTGTTCAATATTTCCAAAATTAAATGTAATACTGTTCAACATCAAGCCTAACTGACAGTGTGGGCTGTCTGTTGATGTAGCGACATTGTCAAAACATTGCACAGTTGGTTGTATATAAAGTATCTTCTCTCTTTTTTTGCTGACATTTCACTGTTGACTTTTTTAAACAAATTTATTCATTGAATTTGTCATTTGACCAGTGCTAAATCCTGCCTTCATCCATAAACCTCTATCTTGGTTGTGTTCAACATATGCTTTCTTTCACTTGGAATTACCCAATTGTTTTTCACAATATATACCATCAAATAACTTGGAATTACCCAAGTTTTTTATACTCTGAATTTGACCAAGTGTGTAAAACAACAAAATATCAATAAACAGACACAATCAAATGAAACTGTTACACATAAAGCTGTTTATGGATTTGACCTGTAGGTGAATAGTCTGAATCCAATACTGTTAGACATTTTACTACATAATTCCATAGGGAAATGTGAATTGGATTCAGATATTGCCTGTTCAAAGGTGATGTTTGCCACTTTCTGTCAGAAAATTAATGAAAAAATGGGTACTTATTATGAAATACATTGGTTGACAACACATTGCTTATGCTAGTGCATGCCTTAGGAAAAAAGAAAGATTATTCAAGTGATATACTGTGATCATTCACTGAAATGTTTACCACACAGGCGCGGGGCCAAGTCATAAATACTTGCTGAATGCCAGAATTACCATGACAGTGTGAGAAACTTTATCAGCGCCGTAGGTTTCTTTTTGCCAAAGACTGATTTCTCAAATTTAACTAAAGAGATAGAAAAACAAACAAACAAAAACTGATGTCCCAGTCGTTTCGGGATTGTTTTAACCTGAAAATTGAATACATCTGGAGAAGTCTCATTCCTGAGATGTGTTCATTGTCAGGTGCCACCAATGACTGGACAGTGGACCAGTGTTTTCATAAATTCTTGCCTTGGCCGAGTGCAAGAGGTGCCATGCAAGTATGGTAAAGTTGGCAAAAGTTTTTTCCTTCTTTACAGTGTGCATATTACACCTCTTGAATGTGGCGGATGCAAGTGATTTGGGTAACTGTCAAAATAACCGATTGGGAAATCAGTTATTTGTCTCTCCTGGTGGATTTGAGAAATCAGACTAAGATGGATAGAAACATACAGCGATGTGATGGTAAAACCAAAGAAGTGAAATGTTTGCCATTCAGGTGTGGGACCAAGTCATAGGTACTGGTTGAGTGTCTGAGTTACTATGACAAAGCTCTTGTTATACCAAAGATGTGTCAGATGTTGTCACACTAGACTCTTGCATGTTGTGAATTGAATGGTTGATATGAAGTAGTGATATGTATTGTTGGCAATGGATGGGGTAAATGCTGTATTTGTTTTAAGTCCATCGACACAAAAATTTACAGACCCAAGATGATTTTTTTTGCTTCTGCCATTAATTAACCTTCTCTTCTTCTTAACCATCTTAAAACCATCTGGGGTCATCGGGACATCTTTGACAAGTTGTGCAGTAATTTTCTCCATCCTCACATCTGTAAGTCAGAGCCTGTTTGTCCATAAATAATCTCTTTGTCCATTCCTGAATGTTGTCAGTCCATCTTTTCTTCTGCCCTGGCCTTTTTTCACTTCCCAGCTGCCGTGGCTTGTAGCACAGTCTTAGTACGGCCACTGGATCGTATTACATGGCCGTACCATCCAATCTCTTTTTCTTTAGTTTTGTAAGAAAGTCTGTCTGAGGGCCACTGTGCTATATGATGGAATTAATCAACCTGTTGGCTTTCAGAAGAAATTCACCTTGTTTGGTGAGGTGTTCATGATAATCACTATAGTGTTGTGCAAAGTATTTGTAAGTAGAGAGTCAAATGAGTACTAGGACTCAATTTTTAAAATGTTTTCATTCATTCATTTATTTTTTTTTCTATAATAAGTCTATGACTTACATTCATGTAGATAAACAATTTTCTAGTATCTGAAAGCTTTGCTTTTTGAATGTATTTGTTTATTTAATAGCCATAGAAAATGTCTTATTGCTGTAATTTGTTTGAGATTTATTGTTTATACACTTTTTTACTTAATTTTTAATACTATTTTACTTAGTTTTCATTACTATCAGTTTTGAAAATCTGTCATATCTTTTGAACATGATTCATCATTTACATGATCTCATGATAGCAGTAAAAGAAAAATATTAGTCCACACCTAAAGTCAAGTCTAGGGAATTCAGTTTTCACTTAACATGTTGATCACAGTGCAGTTTGTTGGCTTTGTTTTTTTCTCAAGATGCACAAAGGTCAAGAGTAAACATATCTTGTCGATACATGCAAAATATGCTCTGTACATGTTATTTCTGACAATATTTTTGTCTTTTTGGGTGCAGGTTTCACTTGATTTATGCTTATAATTTCTGTATGTATTATTTTATTACTGCCATATTTTGCACGTGTAATAAATCATATTTATTTGAAAGTATCTCAGAAAGGTCATTTTTACGATTTTTTTTTTTTTATTACCATCTCTCTCCATGTCCTGCCCATAAAATACTATACTGGTCATCATGCAAACTTTGTTTTGCGATAAATTGGTATGAAGATTGAAAGTCCATGAACAAGCAGTAATCATGTAGTTGTTGGCAGAATTGTCAAGGTTATCGTAGAGTTGTTTGCTAGATACTTTATCAGCCTTGTGTAGTGTGCCAGCTTGGAGGGGTGAATTTGTGTGTCTGGGTAAACTTTAGGTTAAGATGTTTTTTTGACACATAAGTGCAGAGTAAGTGCCAGTATAATTGAACATGCAGATTTTGTCATATCACCCAAGGCTACCCTGGAATGAACCAGTGGTAAGACAAGTGTGAGTGGAACGAGTTAAATTTTGTTCCAACAATAAGAATGAATACGTGTAATGTGTTGAAACAACTGCACAGACAAATTTGTGGGCTGCAAAACCACATCTTAATTAGCTATACAATCCACATTTCAGGCATCATAAGAGTGGCATGAATAGGATGCAGTGTCAAATGCTGTGGAATTACCATTAGCTTCATACTGTTGTTGTTCAGTTCTCTCTTGACACTTTTTCGGTTGTATACCATCTTATTCAGTTCAAGAAGACTCTCTCCCAGTGAATACCGTCAGTGCTGACTGCATTTTCTCATGTTAAAGCTACTCATGCATCACTCAGTCCTTGCTGTGTTGGAGAATTCTGTGTAAAACTGCTGGATTTAATTTAGAGTGAAAATGTAGGTTATAATGCGTTTTGTTTGTTTCTATAACAGCTCACCAGCTTTATTACTGCTGTATCGGCCTTAGCCTGGCATGATTAAATATGTTTACAAATCCAAAGGCATACCAAAGGATCTGTGTATTTGAGTAGCCCAGAGATCTAGTGATGTATATGGTGAGTTGATTTGACTCGACTCTTTCGTCATCTTGTTGAATTCTGGCAGATTAGCCATGATGCCAGGGATAAGCCGAGCCTTGGTGACTGGGTTTTAAACTCTGTAAGAGATGAGAAAGAGAGTGCAGTATTTGAGGCTGAGGTACTGCAGATGATGTGGAGAATCAGTTATTGTTGAAGACATTATGTGAGACATTAAAATGAGGACCAGAACATGTTGTTGTTAATCTTTTGAACTGTTGGAAACTCGAGAGGAATGAGACAGTTTATTTGTGACTAATTGATAATTTGCAGTTTTGTTTTTGTTGTTGTTGTTTTTGTGGTAATTGGCTTGGATCAAATATTTTCTCATTCCATTTTAAATATAATATATCCATTGTCAATTTGAAAAACTCACTCAAGATCAGAAGCATTACATTGTCAATATTCGTCTGTTCCAGATGTGAAGCTTTTTAAGTATTCCGAATTTTTACAATTTAATTGACATTTTCTTTGTTCAGTTATGTCTTTGTGAGATATGTTAATCTCAGCTTGTAACAGATTTGAAGAAGAAAGATTAAGGAGGGAGGGGAGGGAGGGAAATTAAAGCATACCCTTTTTTTTTTTTATGCCAGTGACCTTTGTACTCATATAAAGTAGCTGTATAATTTTCATGTATGTGATTGTCGAGTAGCTATATTATGCGGCTACTGGCCATTCTATATTTTTCATAGCTGCATGTCAATCATTCTTTTTGTCTTGGAAAAGTATATATGTACATCTTGTTTATCTGAGATCTGGGAAAGAGGTTGAATGATGAAAACATGGGACGGGGCAATACTGTGGAAGGCTCTTTTCACATATTTATTTAATGGACATAAATGTACATGAACTTCTTTTCAGTTGTTTTGAGTTTTTGAGGTGTTCATGTGACTAGGTTTTGGAACGACAGGTCTTATCATATCGTGCTTTGTCATAGTATGGCCTAAGTCTCTTCTTATTCCCATTGTAAAATCTGTGTGAATAATGAGATTTATCATCAAGTTTGCATGGAATGGACGCATGCGACAAATAATTCATAAGTGATATGAAACGAGCATTAAACTTCGTCTAAATATGTATATTTGAAGACAAAAGTGGAAGAACCTCTGATGTCCACTTTTTACTCATGGGAGAAAACTGAAATTGTGTTTTCAAAGACTTTTATGGGTTTTGTTTGTTATGTTATTAATTTAAACTATTACTTTGGACAACAGTGCCTGTTCCCTTTGATCTTTTTAAGTGGGATAGATAAGGCTCAGAGCTAAACCGATAGGCTGTTGTCTTGAAAATATGAAATACAAACAGGACATCTGTTCTTTTCTCATTATATCATCATTAAAGTTTTGTTGTTTATGTTACCTGTGCCACAACACTGATGTACCAACTTTCTCATCAGGTTGTAGTGTTGTTGCAAAAGAAGAGCAAATGACAGACAAAATGTAAAGTGTTGATGTCAAGTCATTTGATGCAGTGAGCACTTAAATTCAAATGCCATGTGTCTGTATAACATGAATTGTCAATAGATTTATAATGTTTATTCAAAATGATACAGTAGAACTAGTCTAAATTACAGTCACAATACATGACAGACATGTCCAGTTACCAACATATGTATTTCCAAGGGGAATCCAGAGACTATTTTGAGATGTGGATAAGTGTTTGTTTTGTGATCCACAGATGTTTACCATATAGTCCTTTGTGTACTCGCAGTAAAGGTTAATATCTGCAGTTTCAATCATGTTTTGTTAAGTTGACATCACATGCTAAGCTAATGTTCAGTATTGCTATATCAGAGAGATATGTCTTGTCAAAAGAAAATCTGTGGATGTTAATGTTAGAATTGCCAAATTTTATGTAAAATGACAGGTATTTGTGGAAGTCAACGGTTTTTCTTTCCTCTTCTTTTTCATCATGTGGGACATTTATTATTTCATCATGTATTATGATACCATGACATTATGTAAATATATAAACAATTCACAAATTCCAGTCTTCTTTGTCAGAGTGTGTTCTGTGGCTTTCGTGAGTTTATGAATGATGGAGGAGTTCTCAAAGCTCTATTTCTTTTGAGATAAAAAAAAATGCAGAATTTTTTTTGTCCAATTTTTGACAACCATTCACCATTCAGCAGGTATTTCTGGTGTTCAACACCAGCATAGTTCTTTATGTTAACCATCTGTCTACAAATTATTATGGCCTTGTTAGGGTCCAGTAGAAATTTTCTCTCATTTCATATGAACTTTTGAAAACTGCTCAAAACTATTTTGGTCGGAAAGAATGTTCAATATCTTCTATGGATGGAAGGATGGATGGATGGAAGGATGGGTGGGTGGATGGGCACTGTTTTTCTGGATTTGCAATACACAGTCCAATGGATTTCTCTTTTTACACATGTGGAAGACTGTTGCCTGGATTTGTCCCCATTTCTACTAGTTGAATGGAAGATCCACTTCAATAAATTCTAATGATCTGCTTGTTTACTCAAGGATAGAAATATAACGGAATCATCCCCTTTGTTGTACTCACTAGATAATGTAAGCATGGCTGATGATGAAAACAAGGCAATAGATCTGATCAGGCGGAAGCTTGTGATCATATGACTAGAGCCCACCTGAAAGATGCGCTTGGAGATCGGAATCAGGGTGTTGACTGGCCCATAGTGACGGGGCATGGAGTGGATGGGGTGAGGCGACCAACCAATCGATGGCGCGCTTCGGCGGTCCGGATTGCTCCAAATAACACCTAACATGGAGGGACACGGTACACTTGGGCTGGCTGTGGAGTTACGGAAAAGAAAACTGAAATTTGTCTTTTTTTTCCCAAAAGATAGGTAATCCCATCTTGATCTTAAACAAAATTGACATTTTTTTTTTTTGGTAACTCCATCTTGATCTTAAACAATGTGTTTTTTCCTTCACAACTAACCGCTGAGATAACTGCTGGAAGTTGAAATATATACTGAAACCATTGTAAGCATCTGCCCTGCTAGATGTCTACAGACAGATATAACTTAGCATAAACATATGCACAGCAACATAAATACATGATTAGATTTACACGAGACAGTCAACCACGAGGATCAAACATGGACCAGACTATATAAATGCGGGTTATTTCTACCCATCACACTAATGACAATTTTTGTATAGTCTTATCTTAATGAGTTAAATGATAGACTACATTGCTTTTCACAACTGCCTGTTTGGTGACTGACTACATATATGTAGTCATTGTGTTATTGAAATAATATTAGGAAAATTTCACAGGCGAGAAATTAAATTACACACACTGAAAACAAAACAACAAACACTGATAACTACAAACTGTGATGTATAAAATTCAGTTTTCCATCAGCCAAAAGATACCAAACAAGCTGCAACTGAAGTTTCAACAAGGAAAATACAAAATAATTACAACTAATTTATTTTAGTAAAAGAAGTGAAGTAAGGCAGAGATGGTTAATAGCTAATATTTTTTTATTGTTAACAGAAGTTTTAGTCTGGCCTGTGTATGCCAGCCAGGACAAATAAACAACAAAATGTTCAGTGTGAAGACTGCAAGTACGGGTACAATACAATGCTTTCCATAGGAGGGGGAGACAGAACCCCTTCCCCCATCTCTACATCATAATAATGAGTGACTGACATGATACTGCAAATACACACAATGTATGTATAATAACAATAGCAAATACTATGGTATGGTTGACATAACATAAGGCTGACATGTTAGCAGCATTGAGATTGACAATGGAGATGATATTTGGTAACATGAAATTGTCAGTACTGATGAATGCAACACAAGAGAAAAGTATGAGGTTAAGTGATTTTTGTTATCCTGTAGTCTACATTAAATGACCATGTGACCTGAATCTTGCAAAGTTCATGTGGTTGTGGTGAATGCATTCTTTGCCTAAACATTATGAGTTGGCAAATAATAGATGGACATTTGGCTCCATTGTTTACATTATAAGCCACATTGCGCTGTGAGCTATTATGGCTCTTAGTGTAATAGCAAAAACTACCAAGGCAAAAAGAAAGACAGAGTAACTTTCTATGCAATTTAATGAGGTATTTCAAGGTCAGTTACATAATCGAGGGATTGTCACCCACACGCTGATTTGTGTACATGCTCTGTGCAAGGTGGGTCAAATGATGTCCACACCAAATAAGTCCATATGTGACTGATGATCGATCGATTGTATGACCAATCTCGAAATACCACACTGAAATAATCTGACAATAATTGAGTGCCATCATAATACAGCACATGATTTCTGCTATCTGGCGGCCCAGTCTCTCACAAAATGAAGATTCATAATCAGGTCATTAAAACAATGACCAGTGAAATCAATATGGCTTATTCCCCTTTCTCTCTCTTTTTTCTAATTAACCTTTTTTGTCATTAAGTACATGTATAAGGATTCATTATCCCAAGATTGAAACTAAACATATAGTGGAAAAGTCATGAGCAAAATGATGAAATATGCATTAGAGACATCTCCATGGTTTTATACAGAGCTGGGCTGAAAGTTTTCATGTCCCGACTGCAGCCACCAACAAAAGAAAATGAACATAAACATGGCCGTCACCTACCTATGATCTACCCATGACAAAATTAGATTAGGCCATCATTTCCGCCAAAAAAAAAAAAAAATACAGAACCCCAATATATAATGTATTATTTCATTTTTATGCGAGATCTAGAGAATTATAGTTTAAAATTTTATTTCTTAAAACTTTTTCCTTGGAATATTTCACAAAAACACACACACACACAAATAAAATAAAACTTCCCAATAACCCTAATTCCCTTGTACTTGACCATGATATTTAACTTATAATTTAATATTAATCATCATCAATATCATAAAATTGTTTTTATAATGAAACCTGATTCTGCACAAAATCTTAAAAAAGACATGGAATTTTTTTTTTTAATTTAAAAAATCAAGAAATCACTGTAAGGATGAATCCACCATCCATCTCACAAAAAAAAAAAAAAAATAAACTGTCCCAAAGTTCTGGCTGTGCACATATAAAAATGATTTAAACATATCAATTGAGAATCCACAATATACCACAAAACTCTGCAGTGTGAAACAAAAATCTGAAAAAAGGTTGATTTCAGGGACAAGATCTCCTTGTCCATCTACCACTATCAACTTACTGTGACGGGCTGACATAAAAAAAAATCTATATGAGGTTTCGACTGTCAAATAATCTAAGTAAAGATAACTTCTAAACATGCAGTTCTATTAACAAAAGAAAAAGAATAATCTCCTTACAAGTTTACAGCAGTGGGATAGGTTTTCTTGACCAGGATTATCAGACATAATAATCAGGTTGATTAGGAAGGAAATTATGATCAAAATCAAATCAGGAGACAGAGCTCTGTTCTATTCAGCAAATCCAGTGAACAGAATTAAACTAAATGCAAACAAATCAGGCCTTATGACACAAAACCTACAGGCTTCTCTAAAAAAGAAAATCAAATAAAAAAGATTGCTCCTGACAGTGTCTGTAACGCCAATTTGAATTTTATGTCAATGAAAAAACAGCCTGAGTGGGCCATGTTATCACCTCTGAAGAGTGCATGCATCCCTATCACTGGTCATAATAAAATTTAGTTAATTTTCTTTTTTCTGCTCAAGATTGTCCTAGCAACATCACATGGGCCCTAATTTGGTAACTTTCACTGACTCAAGTCAACATTTGACATATTAGAAGGAAAATGACTCTCCAAAACAAAATCTGGCAAAAAATTTTGTTTCGTTACCAAAAAAATCTTAAATTAAAAAATATGGATTAAAAAGTACATACAATAAAATCAGTTGGCACTTATTACTTCAGCTGTCATCCAGTATGAGACATCGCAGAACAGATGAAAGAGGAAAGTTGCAAACTGTCCCCAAAGCTATAGAGATCACAACAAAAGAGTAAGTTGTTTCTGAATGTCTTCAGCTGAATGGAAAGTTTTCCTGTATACATTCAACTGGTTCTGTAGATATATTCACAAAATGTCTGACAAAGTTAAAAGCCTAACATGGTAAAAGAGAAAACAGGTGGCTTATGTCCGTGGAGCCTACATGTACATACCTTTACTGCTATGTGATAAATGAAACAGATAACTCATAACATTCCCGAGTATGAGAGAGAGCTATCAAAAGTGTTATTAAAAACAAAACGCCTCCATGAAATTAAGTACTCATTCAATAGAATCATACTGACCTAATTCATCAAATGACTTGTACTGTAACAAACTTTTTTATCATATCTCGAAAGTGCTGAAAATGACTCAAGCCATTATCACGAAGCAGTAATGATATCTGAAATAACTACATTTATGCATTCAAAAAGAAATCCTTTTTGACACAGGACCTCATCTAGAGTTCCAAATTAAAAACTAAAAAAAAAAAGATTTATCAGTAGTGTTGATGTGTGGGTGAGGAGGATAACAATAGATAGTAGTTTGTGATCCCATAGTACTGACAGTTCCCTTTCTCCATAAGCTGTCTCTGGATTCCATCTATATCACTCTTGGACAGAACCAAATGCCATTGTTGGGGTCCAAATGGGTCCAAAGTCAAATGTATACATATCAGACGCGACACAATGAAATAAGGCACTTGTCAAACTGAGGCGATCGGAGAAATCACGTGTTTTTCAACAGTGAACGAATTTTTAATGTAATTTTTTTTTCTTCACAAGACCCTTCAATATCAATCTAACAGTGCATTTCGGAGTTAAATTTGCTGAAATAGATTGAGTAAAGGCCCCAAAATTGCAATTTAGCGGAATGGACTAACAAAGATTAATAAGGATTTACAAAAGTGATCAGCCATTTTCTCACTAAATTGAGCTGCAGCAACAGGTCACCCCAATCGTCTTGAATTGCCAAAGCGCGACTTCTCCTTAAGGTAGAACAAACATTTTTTTACACACAGAAAGGGAAATGGATAAGCTTAACTCTGGTACCAATAACTTCATATACTCAAAATCTGACGAGAGCCTGATTTCACTGTGTCGCATCTCATATGCACAAAGTTGCCACACTTGCTGACCCAAATGTCCCTGCAACATTACATCTTTTGAGCTCTTTTGCTTTCACAATAAAATGTTAATATCTAGTTCTGAGACAATATTACAATATAACTACAAAAAATTAAAACTACTGCTTAATATACACCCAAAGTTGTGAGTACATTTACACCTACTCCACCAATTCCAAATGTTACCTCCATGACAAAACTGTTCAAAGAGTAAAATTGTGAAATCCTCTTTGAAGATGTTGTAATAAGTAATATGTCACCTTTTTTTTTAAAAAACCTTGGCCCATAAATGGTTAACTATGAAACCAAAAGAACAACTGACGATACACAGCCTTGCAGACTGTCATAGCCTCATGTGTTCAGTTCCAAGAACAGAGGATAGCTGAATTTTCTAAATCACAGAAAAGAAAACAGAACGTGTTCAAGTATGAAAGGAACTGATGGATTCATTGTGAACTGACTGGTGCATCTGTTTCTGTGTTTCTATGAAAAGAATGCCTGTTTCCAATAAAACATACGTGTTATGATAATAAATAAAGATAAAAATACTTAAGCGCATCCATACATTGAAAATTTAATCATACATAACTATGACATACAAGTGTTTCAATTATCAATAAAAATAAAAGCGTCCATAAAGATAATTTATGTGACATTCACCAAGCTTCTATACAAAGATAATTTATATGGACATTTATTGAGACATAAAGTGTATCCCACCACACAATGGCCTGAAGATAAAGACAAAAAAATTGACACATCATCACAAATTATTAATCATGTACATGTATGGTATAGTATGGTACAGAATGGTATGTCAGTGAATGTAATAACATTACGCACACTCACAGCAACAGCAATCGAGCTATTTACATGGTTCATATCTTCAGATAACCAAATGAAAGCAAAAGTCATGAACCATCCACCAAAGAAAGAATTTTATATATCAGTCTATGATAATGAAGACGTTAGCAAAGATGTATGCTGTGCATGGTGAAACATTCTTTTGTACAGACCATAAAAAAAAGTAAGTACATACTGAACTAAAATTATGAACCAACTTTAAGCAAGAGCTTGAAACTCTCCAGTTTCCAGTTGGTAACCAATGTTACCTGCATTAGCATTTGGTTTGCCTTATTTTTCCAAAAGGCAACAGAGCTACTATATGGAATCACAAATGCATTAGTAAAAACATTAAAAACTATTCTCCTCTCATGGAAGAATTTACATCTTTCTTTCCTTTCAAAAAAAAGAGCCAAACCTGCTTTGACATTTCAAGTTCCTTGAGTTATGTTCACTACCGATTCTCATCAACAAATTTTCAGACAATATAACATTGAAAATGTCCACAAATCATATTGGCACAAATGGCACAGACCTTTCCCTCCCATACCAAGACATAGCCCTTTGTTCGTATCACATCTATACACACTAAGTTACAGCGTCTAGTATGAACTGTTACAGAGCAGACGTGAACAGTTCATGAAGGCAGGGCATAAAATGAATAAGCTTTTCCTTATTCGTCATCACAGACAAAATTAGCCACAACTAGACTCAGCCTTAATGAGAAGATCTTTAGACAACTGTATCCAGATTCTTCTTTTCACTTCAAAACATGTTTTACTCTTCAAATAATTTTTGAGAGCTCCCTTAAATATAGCCATATTTGCGATATGAAAAAAAAAAAAAAAAAAGCACTTTATTTCATATACATTTACATGTACATAACTTCCCCAAAATGTTTCCTGGATTGTAATAAATAAAAGGAAGTGACAAGCTATGCCGGTGTGTGTCTTTTCAATTACCAGCCTAAATTATTATTGCTGCTGCTAATACAAAAACTAAAACATAATGTCATAAAGGTCTTCATAGACAGACTAAGCCTCACTCTGAGCCATCAGAAACATCTGCATTCATGACAAACAATTGTCTCAGTGTCATCTCTTTCGAGATTGACGGGAAATGACTCGCCATCTCTCCCTATCCTCTACTCTTCTGGTGCATTCCTCCAAAAATAGATTCGTCCTGTCTTGATGTCATCCGTCCACAATCTTCGCTGTCTTCCTAAGACAATAGGCAATTCAACTACTGCCAATCCTAACTCAAACATTTTGGTAACAGGAACTGTCACAAATATAGAGAAAATTGAATATTATGCCTGTACACTAATCCACACAGAAATTTACAAATTTATATAAAAGTCAGACCATGAATTTATGACATGATCTGCAAGTCAAGACGACGGCTCTACTATCCCTGTCTTCTATTAAAATGTCAGAAAATACTGATGACCAAACACAGATAGGCAAAACATAAGTGGAAGATATTATAGATGAAGAAATCTTATATCTCACCACACTTAATTTACAGACTAGATAACAACTGAGAGGTAAACTGTGATGCTCTAAAGTGATGAGTTATCTACTTGGCTGTTTCCTAAATCAAATAATACAGAAGTGCAACTGTGGATGATACATAAGCAAGACGTTCACCATTTTTAAAAAGCCTTCATTCTTTCTGCATCAACAACACTTTTATTCCACAACTTCTAGTCCACCATTAAGTCACATTTCTCCACTTCGATCGCACCAGATTTTCTGTACATTAATAATGCTGAAGTTTCACATCCTATTTGAACCTATTCTTTGTTCCACTCCATCTCATCTGTGCCTGGCAAACATAACGTGTTGAGATATTACGGTGAATGACATCGTGTTAACCACCGATTCCCTGCTATGCAAAAACTATGCACATAAGGAACACTCCTTTCATACACTAAACTGATGGAAAAAGAAATTAATAACAAAGTTGCCAAAGTCACTAGGACCCATTAATTCTTCTACTGCCACGTCCTTGACCACTAAAAACTATAACTCTAATTTTGCAGTATTTGATCTACATACTGCAATTTTTATTCAGTGATAAATCAAAATCTCACCAGTAGTTTGAGTCTTCAGCCTTCAACAGTTGTGAAAACTTCACTGATTTGAACATAATGAAGATGACAAAATAAACTTAAGGATTTCAGCAATGAAAAGGCTCAGCTCTGACACAAGAATGCTGTTCCCTGTACATGTGGAGTCTGTAGCTACAACTTGTATTTTCATAATTTTTATGATGAGAATTCACTAAGACTGTGATAACTTTCACACTATGCTCAAGTCCATTCTAACTAGAGAACAGATGCAGCTAATTCATTGTTAATCTTGTTATTTCCCTTTCTCTCTCTCCCTCTCTGCTACTCTAAATATTCATCATCGTACTTACTACCATAATATGAGAATACACACGATACATTCCAAAGTACAAAATCACAACTAGAGTGTACAAATTTGATATCTTTCTCTGCAGCTATTGTTTGCCTTGTTTTTTTTTTTTATTACTACATATATAATGTTATACACCAACTAACCATTTGATTAAGTAAAAAAAATAAAGCAAAACATACACAAAACAAAAATAACAACAACAAAAATAGATCCATACTTTATCAAAACTGAATTACCTCTATGACATCAAAAACTTCATCAGTTATCTGAAAGTCAGTGGGACTATCATCTAACACTTATGGTCTTACTATCAAATGTTAATAAATTCTAAAAAAAAAGGCGTATACTGATTATGCATAAATGTAAAGGCATAAGTTTGAGGTATTGTTTTTGTATTCTTCTTTACAGTAAGACTATATCACACTCACACACCACACTAAGCTGATCCATCTAATACTTTGAGCATTCAATTCTTGGACATCTATATGATTAAAACTGTTCGCCAAAAGACCTTTTATCATATATGACATATTTCCAATGCTGACCCTATCTGCCAGATTTTTTATATGCTGAAACCAAAAATTACAGGCTTTAGTCACTATAACTGCATTCAAAGTCTCAAAAAGCCATTATTCTACGCCTTATGGTGTACATCATACAGGTGGTTCCTATCCCTACTTCCAGGGCATACAACGTATGTTTGCAACAACAACAAAAAAAACAAAACGCATGCTGTATGTGCTACAGCACAGAGGTGTCAAAGGTATTAGAAAGACCAGCTGGCTAACATAATCTGGTTATGCAGCTATTCCATATTTGTCTGATATTTAATTCATCCACAGCCAATACCTTTTGCTTTTCTGCTAGGATTTTCTAAGTTGTTTCACAATGTCCTTGATAGTTGCACAAAAACTCATGATTCTCTGCAGCATTTAAGAATAAAATGTGAGGAAATGGTCTGAGCAGGTCTATGATAGATTACCAATAAGCAATGAGTAGGTTCTGAAGTTTTTTTTTAGGGCCGGTGACCAATACACTGTGAGTTAAAGTTGCATGAGTCTATGATGTGAGATACAAAACAGTTTTGAGCAAAGCGTTTGCACGGATCTGAGTTTGGTAAATATTGAATAAAGATGAAAGTGCAAAGAGAAAAATTTAAAGCAGTTAAATGAGTAAATTGTGTGTGAGATGACTTAAATAATTATCCCACATATCAGCCAACCAGACAGATTTTGCATGGCTGTGAGTTACAATTAAGCTTATGTACCTTAACACGTTTGAACATAAAAACTTATTACTGATAATAAAATGACCATAGACATTATGCAATTATTTCAGCAGAACAGTGCAACATATGCGAGGAGACGTATTGTAATATGACAGCTGACTTTGATCTAGCAAAAAGTGACACATTTCAAGTCAAAAGACATGACAAAATGAAACAAAACAAACAATGAAATGAGCACAGATCTCTCTGATGTCTTCACTGGTGTCTCTTTTTCTTCCGTCGACCTTTCTTGGACGCTGAGGTGGTCGTAGTGGTGCCTGCTGGAGGTTGGCCCCAGGAACTGTCGGCACCCGGGTGTGACCTCCACGATGATCCCTGCCCATCACCTGCAGCATGGCTGGATTTGAACAAACGATTGATAAAATCTTCCAAGTTGGCCTCTCTGAAATGATACATGAAAACTATACTGATGACCAAAGGAACGTCCTTTGTTGCCAAGATTGCAAATGCTCACTGAGACACAACAAGTTACTTATTTTATTTAAACATTTTGAGAGGTATTTCGACTACCTCATTTTTCGTGTGTCAGCATCATCGGACATGATGCTGGCCTCTACAGTCAATGTCAAAAAGATAACATTCTTCCATATGTCCTGAACTTCACTAACCCTGCTGACCTCATGGATTCTCATTCAGTTAGGCATTTTGTCCACAGAATACAAAATGATGACAACTTTCAATGTCTCTACCTCTTTCTGATTGTTCACACATAACTTTTATATTCACACATTATGTTTACTGTTTGTTTGTATTAAGGTGCACAGCCCCTAAAAAGGGGCACTACTCATGTTTGTGTTAATTTACCACTGACAGTATCTCAGTTCTATGAGTGAAGAATAAATCTCACACTCTTTTTCACTTATAATTGTTTTTTTTTTTTACAGTAATGATATTGGCAGTAATGATCGATTCTGACTGTCAGCCAAATTACTTCCTTGCTTCCCTTTGCTAGGCAGCTGCGGTACAAAGCACGCATTGCACAGAGAAAAACAACAACACTTTTTATTGTTATTTGAAACATCCGAAACAATTCTAAAAAATTCACCATGCTAAAAGAATATTATTTTCTCATCATAATAATTTCTTTATAATTTTTTTGTCTCATATCTACTATATAACCCAAAAGCAAATGATTTTTGCCCTCCTTTCCCATGCTTATTGTACACCACAACTGTCTAGCAAATGGTTGGTAACTTAGCTGGGTGGAAAAACCGGCTCAATGTAACAAACTGGGTAACTGCGACATAACTCACCCTGACTGGTGGTGCTTGCTCCGTCGATTTCCATCTGTGGCAATTTTATACATGACTGTATGGGAGTTGGCTTTCATTTGCTTGAAATATTCCTTCTGAAAAACCAACAGGGAGAGTTGTAGGAGGAAATTTCAGTCAAGCTCACGATTGGACCAGGACTGAGATCAATAAGATAAATTATCAACATGTCCATTCATTTAATTTGAAATCAGTGACACTTATTGATATGATGATGCACCGCAGGTTCAAGCAATGAGAGGTTTGTTGCAATGAATGATAATTTTCTGTATCCATCTTGGTGCCACAATAAATAGCCAGTCATTCAATTACCACTTCTTTTCTTTTCTTTCTCTCAGAATTGAAACATCCTTTTTCCTTCCCATCAGTGCCTACAGACTCAAGAGATAATAATATTAAAATTTTATTATGCCAGCCTGATGGCAACTATTGGAGATTACAGATTTTTTAACTACCCAAAGGTTAAGTTTAATTTGCTGTGAGTCCCACACTGATCTTTGCACTGTCAGCTGAGCGCCAACCCAAACATAAGAGAGGTCCTGATTAAACATTTCATAACAAGTTTTAAGATATTTTTCTCAGACCATTTTAACTGTTGAACTACCAGCTCCCATTCACTCATCTGGTCATGTGAACAGTTAAGGATATATATATATATGTGTCGCCCCCAGGGCAAATGAACTGGAAGTCGATCGGGGAGATTTCAAGTTACAGCCGTTTTTAACTGTTTTCCGACTGAGATACCAAAATTTTTTATTTGTTTTCCACAACACGAAAATTCAACCTTTTCTAACCTGAAAAGAAAAATTTGGTATCTGAGATGGAAAATAGTTAAAAACAGCAATAACTTGCAATTGCCAGGAGTGACTTCCGACTCATTTGCTCTGACATATATATTTCCTACATCATCAGTAAGTCTGTTCTCATTTAAAATCAGAAGGAATACACCAGAGAGCAAGACAAGACAAAAACTTAACATGAAAGGCCGAAACCCACATTAGACTTGTGACCGAAATAACACTGCCAGTGATGATTCACATCTGAACTTACATGAATTCAATTACATGAACAAAACATGAACAAAAACTAGTTCAAGTGTAAACCGATGCTGGCAGTATTGTTTCAGTCATGGACCTAATGCCACTATGATGCTGTGAGGATTCTTTTGGTCTTTCAATCTATTTGTTAACGATCCCACCCTTTTTTTTTTAAATCCCCACAGACTTCAGAAAAAAAATTCTGGCCTTGAAGAGTTAAGAAAAACTAGACAATTACCTAATTATATTTGATATATAGCAAAACAAATGATAAAATAGCGAATTGTTGCAGAGAGACATTAGATAATCTAGAATCTAACAAGCTATGCATTTTGAAAAGGTTCTATTCTTCAAATTTCACTGCAATGCTGCACTTACATGACATTTCATCCAGTCAGTGATGTCGAAAACATGTCCCTCCATCAGGGCATAGTAATGCCATAAAAACCCAAGCATGGTCGACTCTGCCCATACATCACCCTGGGGAGGAAAAAAAAAACATATTACACAAACTGCATACTTTATACACAATGACTTCATGCTATCCTTGTTTCCAATATCTATAGTTTATCATATGATGATCTGGTGGTTGGAAAGTCAGACTCAGGATAAAAAATTTGGGGTTCATATCCTTAGAAAGCTTGACAATTTGTCCTTTGAAAGACAATTTTCATAGATTTCCCGACTTGACCCCGGTTAAAATGGGTACTTGACTATAGACAGTCAGACTATTGCTAGAATGATAAAGATCTGAGCTTCTAACAGGCAGCTGCCTCGTTTGCTTCCCAGAAAGCTGATAACATTTGTGTCACCAATGGGTCTATCAGGGTACTGAGAGGCTCAAAATTCCTTAGAGCCTGTGCTGTACGAGAATGAGCACCACATCAATGTTCTCTATTATTATAATAATTATTATTATTACTATAAAAAAATCACTGCCATTGTTTGACTTATAATCACAAATTTAATTAAGAGCACATATCACAAAGTTCAGAATGTTTTTATATGAGAATAAAAAGTAAATTAAAAGATTCACAGATCAAAAAGTAAAATGAATTAGTTATCTTATTTTTCATAAAACTGAAAGATTTGGACCATTTCAACAAGCACTTTGAATTTAAAATATAGAGTGTCAGAAACAATTTTATTGGAGATCTGACATGTCATAGAAGAACTTTAAAATTAACAATCCATGATTTTATTGTTTGGGGCATGAGCTGTCTTACAATTGTACAAATGAGCTATATGCAGACTGATCTATTCTGAATTTTAGTATTTCAGCTTTGACTTGGTTTGGTTTAGATTTAATAACATATCAACCCCATCATGACAACACTGGGCACAAAGCATAGGTCGCAATGAATACCAAAAGATGTATATAATATGAGTTACTAAAGAGTGAAGATGGAAGAATTATTAAAAAGCATATGTCTGAACATGAGATTTGCCTTGTGGTTTGCCACTTGTCCATTATTTTCTTAAACCAGATTTATAATGATCACATAATTTTCTAAAATAGATCTATTTCATAGTAAGAAGCTCAGGATGGTTTGTGGCCTTGCTGTCTCAAAAAAGAACCGAAGAAATGGCTTCTCCAGGGTCTCGGAAGTCAGTATAATCTAAAAATATGTCTGTGGGTGTCAGCTGGCATTTATAAAATTAGTATTTTCTCAAAATCTTCTATGCACTGAATGATAACCATTTCAATTTCACCATAATCCTTACCTCCTTCGCAGAATGTCTTGTATTGCATCGCTCGCAAAATCGGGCGCTGTAAAATGGTCGGTCAACAGGGACTCTTTTATGTCTGTCTCCACAGTTATCACAGCGCATGATATTGGCAGCCTGGAGGGAAAGCAAAGACATGATAGTCAATGATAATCATTTACAACACCACAATTATCTCAAAGAAATGTCTTAAATTTTAAAATATGGACTGTCAACTGACAGTGAGCTAAATGCATGAAAAGGAACAAATAAGAATATGAGGAATTGTTTAAGTCAAAAATCAAATAATATCATGTAATTCACCAAGTTTTTGTATGAGGTTGTGGGATAACTCTACAACATTACCACCACGGCCATATCACATCTCACTATCTATCATCAAGAGATCATCTCACAGTTCACTCGATGCAATTCAAAGTGAAACAAAACAAAATACAAGATGGCTTTCATTTCAACTGCAACATAAAAACAATCAAATTATTGTAACTACTTTTTGTTCTTATGGAACTAATTTTCACAGCAATTCTTTTTCAAACATATCAATAAAGTCTACAGAATAAGATGTAATACTACATCATTTTTTCCTTCAATATCGATGTTCTTTTTAAAGAAAAAGAACAATAGCCAATAAATACTGAGTGAACCATGTTGTCATCTTTGTTTTTTTTTTTCAAACCCAAAAAGCAATCTCATAGACAAACAGGCAGAAGTTGTAATGGCCTCACCTCCTGAAGTTTGGTTTGCAACTTGGACAACATCTCAGCAAATTCTCTCTGCAATTGTACAACAAATCTAAATTTACACAGAGCAAGCCCTTAACTGATATCAAGCTAAGCCATGGGAATATCTATCAACACATTGATGAGGATTAAGATTATTCCCTAAATGCTGGTGAGCAGTCATGGCATTTATTAGCAATGCCAATCGAGCCCTGAATGTTCCGCCGAAAATCGGCCGCTGCCGAGGGGGTGTTTTTTGGGACGTGCGAAAAAGAGGGTCGCCCTCTTTGACACACTCTCACATTGTTGTTTGTGAATGGATATGAATGAAACTTGGCAACCAATCAGAAAAGAGGTTACTCTAATGATATGCAAGCGTACA
>JBCEWB010267065.1:0-22994 GCA_039654565.1 Peronia peronii
CGGCGGTTCGGCCCAGAAGGTTCACAGGGCGGTTTCAAGCAAATGAGGCAGAAAGGTTAAGGGGAGGGGAGGGGGGGGGGGGGGGGTAGGGGGATGAATGGAACCCCCTCAGATTTATTTATTTTCTTTATTGAGGAAACAGGCGGCGCCAGACAGCATGTCCTTGTCCTAGTCCTAGCCCTTGTCCTAAACCAACAGCAATGTTGTTACTGTTACTGGCTGTGGGAAATTGGGGCACGCCACACAAAACAGAGCCCCGAGAGGGCAAACTCAGCGCCACAGATAAGCGTAATAGCTACGTGTATGTTTTATGCAGGGTCGGAACTTCAGATAGTTGCATGCGGTCTGTTACTTGTCGCCTATAGCTTTGCAAAGAAATTATTACATAGAAAGTGGGCGGCTTTTCCCTTTGTATAAAACCATCGTAAATACACTGGCTTATATTCCAGTCATTTTATACACGCAAATGGCCGAGCTTTCCCGTGCAACGACCGATTCTCCTTAAATTAAGCTATAGCAAATATTACCTGCACTATTTACATACAGCTGTTTTACATACTACACGAAATGGGAGATCTTATACACAAAACGGGCGAATCTTCTCAATGTAAACCTGTCGATATATCGATAGACACAACTATAAAATAATTTCATTGCTGGTCATTTGGTACGTATGTAATGTCGTTTGCACTTTCATTTATAAGTATAGTGTCCTGTACTCCAGCATCCCTCCCAGCATAATATATGCTCATGATCACGCATATATACATTCATATACATACTTACATATACACACATACACATACTCACACACAACAGCAACAGACACTAACACGTGCACTTAAATAGCTAGACACACGTACATCACATCAATAGAAATAGACCTATTACAACGGGTCACAAGTTTTACACAAGAGGTCATGGGGTTGCACATTTTTTCATAACCCCATCAACTCTAGAGTTAAGTTACTCGTGGTCTTACATCGGTCATAATCGGCACTTGAAGATGCGTTTTTACAACGCAGGCTAACTTTCATGCACTTAGTATCTAGATATACTGGCGCCATGTCGGCTAGGATGTTGCTAATTTTGTCTGTCTGAGGTTTAAAACTGTCGAAGTAGATTTAAATTCGACACCGAGGGCTTGTAAAACTTCAACATTAAACGCTACCAACTCGGCCAGTTAATAAAGGACAAAATTCATCGTAGGCCTAGGCCTATCTGAATTTTTATCCACAGTGAAAGTGCACATCAAATTTTTGGCCGGCGCCTTCCCATCCGATGGGTTTCATTTGCCCAGGGACAGACCTAGAAACGCGTTTGTGGTCAGTAAATCATCAAATTGCCAAAAGTTGACGTTATTTGGCCTAATGTTGACATTTAAATGTCCAAAGTTGACCTCAAAATGTGAAATATGAGGACACGTTAGGGCGTTAGAGTATTATTGTGAATTTGCATATCGCAGAGAATTGATGTTCGTTTCATCGGGGATTTATACCTTTTCGTGTATTAGATGTAGTAATATATTCGACTCTGCATTAACTTAGAGCAATAAATGCAACTGTCTCTACAAAAAATCGTGCCGTACAAACTATTGCGCTATAAATGTTGCAGCTAAATTGATCCTCATCAAATTTCGCATGATATACTAAGCCTGCCTGTCTTGGTGAAATGTTATCTTTTCCCCATCGCAGTACCTGTTGGAGATATCTTTCTTTCTTTCTTTCTTTCTTCCATTCTTTCGTTTTTCTCCTTTCCTTCTTTCTTTCTTCCATTCATTGGGTTATTTCTTTCTTTCTATCTTCTTTCTCTTATTTGAATTTATTACTTTAAAAAATATGTCTGTTATGTGATTAATTTCAGTTTTGCAGTAATTTATTACATCAGCAATAATGTAGAACAAGCCCTGAGGTATAGTCATGCAGAAAAAGGAGCGGTGCCATATATGCTTTGTCTCGGCGCACATTCTGCGGTGCTGTCTGCATCGGGGGCGTAGACAGCCAGCCTCGTCCCACAGTTTGCAGCGTAGTTTTTCCATTACTGTCTCCAATCATCGTCTGCTTGTTACTTGATCCAGACGACACTGTCTAAAGTTTCAGACGTTGCGATTTCTACATTTGCCTGGGAGGCAAGAAGAATATCACAATCATGGAATGGAAGTGGGTGGGATGAGTGCATGGGTTATCGGAAAGGAGAGGGATGATGTTTATTTTCTTAATCACATTTTTGTAGTTGACCTGGTTTTGTAGTTTGCCTTTGCACACAAAGGGTTTCGAACAAGCACAGTAAATAAAATAAAGAAGGAAAAAGTCACTTTTGCTTGAAACATACATCATGAATATTTCTGAAAAGTTAATGGTATAAATTTTCTTCTTATCGTATTCTTTTTTTTTAAACCAATCTTTCAAATACTAAGAACAGTGTGTGTATGTGTTTTTTTCTCTAAACTGCTTGTTCAACATCTCTTTGGTTCAACACTTATCCCATTTAGAGAAGTACTGTACTGGCACAAGCCCCATCGACATTTCAGTGGGAGATAGGTCTGAATAACTGTGAAAAGTAACAACTAATGAACATGGTGCTCTGTGGCTGACTTGATTAAAAAAAAAAGTCCGATGATGGTCCTAAGTTAGGATCATACACCAAGTTCGTTAATTATGTCTGTGTGCCAGAAAGTCTGTCTGTCTACCTGTCTGTCTGTCCGTTTGTCTGTCTGTTAGTCTGTCTGTTTGTCTGCCTTCCTGTTTGTCTGTTTGTCCGTCTGTCAGTTTGTCTGTCTGTCAGTTTGTCTGAATGTGGACTTGCATCTTGTAGTGAAGTGTCTGTGGTTATAGGTGCAAGTGTAAGAAATAGAGAAAGCAGGGCAAAAGGCAAGAAGACCCCGGGGAAGGGGGATGGTGGTAGAGAGAGAGAGAGAGAGAGGGGGGCGGTACAAAGTGTCAGACAATGTTAAGACAAGTCATAAAACCCGAGATGTCACTCAGTCCGACTCAAACCTTTGGCACGAGCCTGGCCGGACAAGAGTGGACCGCAGTTAACCCACGTCCTTTGACAAAATGTCTTTTCCTGGGAAACTGGAAAACGTCTCAACTCTGTTTCGAAGAAAAATGGATATTTAGTTATTGCGATCCCTCTTTTAAAGCATCCGAGCAAGATACTCTTCTTCGAGAATGAACTGAAATAATAAGTTGCCTCGTGATATTGTGGAAAGGTATACTATTATGAATTTGAATAATTGGGGAAAATGATGGGAGAACTTGTGCTTATTACTCCCTTTGCCAGATAGAAGGAATATTGAATAAGCAATGTAACAGTGTAAAGAGTAAAAAAAAAAATCCCCTTATTTCAGTTCATGCGAAAGACGATCACCCCAAAAAAAAAAAAAAATGATAAAATTATGACAATGGGAAGAAAACATTCCCTTTATGCCACTTTTCATGGTGTGTGTTTCAAGCAAAAAGCGCAAAAGTGATTTTCTCTCTCTCTCTCTCTCTCTCTCTCTCTCTCTCTCTCTTTACACTGCCTATTCAACATCTCTTGTATCTGGCAAAGCATCTAATAAGGCTGAGCACAACGATCTCCCATGAAACTATAGTGAAAAACGGGGTTTTGTCAAAATACCCTAGAACTGTAGGACCAGGCCCATTCTTTGTCGGTCATAAAGGCAGCAACTTCCCAATGGTCATTTGACGTCGGTGACCCCTGACCCCAGGCGGGCTCGTGGCCGGGTTAGAAAGTTCGAGCGTGGTCGTTTAACATTAAGATTTGTTTAAAAAGATCTACCATCAGATGTCAGGACAGGCAGTATAAGTTAAGTGTCAGTCATCGGGACCGACTTGCACTCACGTGACAGTTTTGCGGTTATTAAAAATCTAGCGTCTCGACCTGGGGTCTGTAGATGGATAAATGTCAGAAATTTTGTTGCTTTTTTATTTATGGGACGTGCGCCCGTGTCATTAGGAATGAGTGTTTTACCTTTGTCTTCTATTTCCCAGTACATGTCATTCTGTGTCTTACTCAGGTGACAACGACACATGTGGAAAAACAATATATTTACAGTATTTTTTGTGGTTTCTTCTAATTAATTTATTAATAAATCGATAAATCAAATTAATAAATTATTAAAGCAATCCTCTCACAATATCAAGATGGAATATATAAAAACATACATTTGTTGCAAACTCAAAATGATATAAATGCCAAATCTTGAGACAAGATCCTGCACTGCTATGAGCCATGACAAAATGGGCGTTTTGCTACACAGGACACCAAGTTCGCACTTTTAAGAGGCTTGCCAAGGGACATTGTAATGTTTGACATATTTCATGCTCTAATTAATACAACGAACACAGTTGACATTTAGTAAAGTAGATGAGTCTGTCTCTTCAGATCTCTGTCACTGTTTTTCCATATCATAACGATCTCAGGGAGGAAGTATTAAATGCCTCTAACAGGTGTCACGATAAGCTAGGAACTTAATATAATATTTGAAGGATGCAGAACACTACGGTCAATCTATGTAGTCTAGAGTGCTTGGCCATTCTGCTCTGGAGATGTCATATGTATTTGAACGGAAAATATAGATCAATAGCTTAATGTGTAACAAAATAGAAATGCACACGCCGAATAGTTGTGGTTTTGTATTTCTCGAGTGGAGGTCTATGAAGACATTCAGATGCTGATGTGTAGATCTATAGTGACGTACCTTTAGTCAATGATCTGTGTTTTACCTATCGCACCTGAACCTGTTATATCGCCCACGCTCCAGGTCTCAGTCTTGCCCGCTCTACCAGGTCAACCAAGCGTGGCCCGCCCGTCCTGCCGTCCGCCCAGGAATGCGCACGCGGGGACTTTGATTAGCGTGAAAAGTCCAATTTGTCGCTTGGGCGATTGGACCTTTTCAAAAAACGGTCGGTTGTACAAACAAATCTATCTGGTCCAGGGAACCGTTGTAAAACAAAGATATCCCTCTGTTGTCGAGTTGGTCTTTAGTATCGCTCCATTGACGCGAGTCGCATTCCTGGTACGTAGACGATTGGGAGAGAACAGAAACGAACGTGAAGAGTAAACCACGACAGTACGCTCGTACATGACAAGACTTGGGCATGCATTGTGTCGTGTTCTGAGCACTTAACTTAAGACATAATGTTCCCATTTATGCTTGATTGAGATGTCGACACGTACCATCTGGCATATGCCCTGATTTTGAAAGGGACCACATTGTTTCCCGTGCATATGGTTTAAGAACTACGAATTACAGATTATTGACATGTTAGTACAGGGCTTTGTTTGCGAACCTTATATGACATCTTTATATCCCAGCAGACGTCTTTCACAGGTATTAACATAGGGCGTGCATTCTTGTGTTCTTATAATCTGGCCTGTCAAATATTTATACCAAGAGAATCTTCGATAGAAGTCACCGAAACCTGTGTCCTGTCAGCTTATCAAATATTTTCATTAGAAGAGATCTTTTTTTTTTTTTTTTATGGAGTCACTGAAAATCACATATGCTATGAACAAAAGAACATTGACAGGATAAATAACAGACAGCGCAATTTGGCTTGCATCAAAAGCATTTCACATGCAAGACGATCAGCTCAAGACAGGCAAATTTCACATGTTTTGTCAGTAAATTGAGGATATTGCCATTCACGCTATGACTGGATTGACCGAGCATCAAGCTGTTCACTGTGCGACGTGAAGCAAAGTACCCATGTAATTATAGCTTCATTAGTATGATGTCAAGAAGTCGAGTGACGTTTTAGACATAGGATAATGGGGATGGGAAGCACTTGAAAGGACATGAAAGAACACGATGAAGGGAGGCAAAAAGTAAGGAAAAAAAGGGTAAAAAAAAAAGGGAGAGAGGAGGTGAGGAAGTAAGGAAAAAAAAAGAGGGACAGATAGAAAGAAAAGGACGAACAGAAAAAAAGAGAAAGAGAAAAAGAAACTGAACAAAAGAAAGAAAGAAAAGTAAAATATAATAATAATAATAATAATAATAATAATAATAAAAACAAGCAAGAAAGACAAACCAGAATGGTCCCAACCGCAAAAATAAGGACAGCTAAAGCAGATAAACGATTTCAGAGAAAACTCAAAAGCCTTTGAGGTTAATGAAAAGTTCAGAGATAACCAAGACGAATCAGGAAGGACTTCAGACACTCACACCAGTACCTACCTTTGCTTCAAGCAGACTTCGCTCTTTCTTGCTTTCTCTCTCTCTGTCTGTCTGTCTCTCTCTCTCTCTTTCTCTGTGTGTGTGTGTCTTTCTCTCTCGCACTTTTATCGGTTCCTATCAGTTCTGGCCTTTCTCAGTGCTCCACTTCATGAAACAATTGGCATATTTCTGGCTACCTGCTGGATGAAACAGGAGCCTGTTATGTCTGTCTGTCTATGTGTTAGTGAGCAGTCTTACCTTGCCCGGCATTCACCTTCAACTTCCCTTACCCTGCCTTATCCCTTGGTGGCCTTGTGAGAGAACCGGCGTACTTAAGAAGAAGGTGTCGGTAGAAGGTCAAACCGAGGGAGTTTTATGATAAAATAAATAATACCGCCCTTGTTTAAATACATGTAGATGAAGCATATCGGGTTTCAATACTATGTCCTTATTTCGATATCTGAAAAGATGTGAAAAGTGAATCAATGCAATAGGCTTAGAAAAATTATTTGAGCCACAAACTGATAAAACATTTTTTTTTAAAAATCGGCACATTTTCTTTAAATAATAGTTCAAATTTTATCGGTACCAGTTAAAGGTACCTCTTTGTAAAAACAATCTAATGATAGGATGGTGCGTTAAACACGTGCGTGAAAAAGCGAAAAACTTTTATTATGATAAGTTGGTATCTCGAGGTCTTTAACACCTTTTGTTAAGAACAATACCAATCACGGTAGGTCAGCAGTTTAGAAAAACGCATCGAATATGTAACTGACATTAATTTCTGTTTTTGTGTGTATTGTAACGCTGTATCGGTCTGTTTTCACCCAGAATAGACATGTGGATCGAGCCATTGCAGTAAAGTCGGCATTCATTAGAAGAACGTAAATATTCCAGGGAATGAAATACTGTTTTCTCCCCCTTTTGTTTCTTCCTTAAACTTAGTTTTATGCTACGTCATAAACTATAAACTGCGATCAGAGAAGCCCCGATTCCATAATGTAGGATCTATATCCCGCTAAGTGAGCTAGTGGGATTTGCTAAATAGGAAATACCTTAGTTAGTTATTTAGCGTTGGACCTTTCAGCATCTTATAATGGGGGCTGTCTCGGCTGTAGGAAATACCTGGTTCTATATGGTGTCTATGTGTCTGTGTTTTGTCCTGGCACATACCAGTGGGTAATTGCTTGGTGGACGGAATGTCCGTTGTTCACAGGGCTGATAGCAACAGGTAGGCGCGGTGTGTTAGAGGCAGGGGGAGGGGGTGGCAATGGTGTACATAATGATTGAAAGATTCCAGTGGTGGAAATATGGAAGAGAAAGGCCAAGGCTGAGAACAGAGATGAAAGGTGGTTGGGGGGGGGGGGGGGGAATAATCAGAGAAAAGGGAACTCCTCAACCGCTATAATAAGTCCTGCTGATATACATATAACCTATGTCAGACCTACTGTTTCCACTTCTTTTAACTATTATTAGGACGAGACTACTGCTAGCAGGTGGTCATAATAGTCCTAGTGGTCAATTGCTACCAGTTGTCTTCCTATTTTAACTAAATACTTTCCGTGCTACTGAAATAAACTTTACATCTCATCCTAACCCTAACCCTAAATCTAACCTTAACCTTAATTCTGACCCTATAGCACAACTCTCCTGAATTCACGTGACATGGTGTGAAACTTCTCCCCTTTGGAATCTAGGTCTAGAATATAAGGTCTAATCCAATGTCCCAAATCCAACCAACTGATGTAATTTGATTGGTCGAAAAGGAAAACTTGGCCGCAACAGACCACGGAGTCTATTTTGACCATCTGGTCGTAATAGTCAGTTTGTTATTTATACACGTATCATCACTCTTAGTATCAGTGTAGAAGTAGAAATAGTTACTATAGTGTTAGTAATTGCTTTAGTAATAGTAGTACATGTAGTTGTAGTAGTAGTAGTGACAGTAGTTGTAGTGCTACAGCTATTACTACTACTACTATTATTACTACTATCGCTACTACTACTACTACTACTACTACTACTACTACTACTACTACTACTACTACTACTACTACTACTACTACTACTACTACAACTACCGTTGTTGTTGGGAGTATTGCCGTGGGGCCAATTCTACATCAGAAGCATGAGTGATTATACAACGCAAAAGGAATGGACTCTTCAAAGTATCATTTCTACCATCTGCCACCAATTTAGTTCAAGGAAACAATGTAAGGCAAGAAGAGAAAGTCCGAAAGCACTAGATACAAAATGGACACAGAAATTAGAACACGACAACAAATACTCCATAGAACAAGTAAACTCACTCAGCCCATACCTGTTTGCACTCTGTGCTGGTCAAATGCCCGAGTCGATCATAAATACTAAGGTACCTTGACAAAACGTGTTTTCTTTCTACATTTCGCCTTCCAGAAAATCGAGATCTAATGTTTTAATCCTTCTTTGCGCATCTAGTGAACAAAATGCAGTTTTTAGACAATGAAAAAATAATGTGATAGATTATTTTTTAATATAGAATGTGGAAAGTTATATCTGAATGGGCAAGGAACTCATAAAACGGTGGAGTTAATGGCGTTTTGACAAAGTGGCCTACTGGAATCCATCAAGACTATGCGTTTAGCGACCAACCCACGAACCCTTTCAACAGGACGACAAATCCATTTCAGCCCGAGGTAAAGACGAGGGTCAGAGGAAAACTCCCGCTCACAAATTGCTGAAGAACGTGAGTTGTTTATGAAGGCTCTTGTCGGCCAAGTCAAAACAAAGTTGAGCTGAGGTGGTGGTCATACCCGGTTTTTGTACATCTTTTCACCAGACTCACACACGCCGAAAGGAATCAGGAAGGGGTTGGTCTACCCCGAGATAGAAGGGTAACTGTGGGAAGGAACTCGGAACGTGAGGTATTTGAGGGAGAGAGAAGGGGTAGAAGAAAAAAAAAGAAAGGAAAAGAAAAGAAAACAGAATATGGAGGCTGATTTTCCCTGCTAAAGCCCAGAGCAAGCAACTTTTACATACTGATTGTGTTGACCTTAGATATAAATATAAAATACAATATAAGTATAATTATCATCGTAATAATAGAGAGCATTTATACAGCGCTTATTCCCGTGCAGAACAGGTTCTATGTGCTTTACTATTTTATCCCGACGGACTCAATAGAAAGCTCACTGGATGCCTCTTATGTGCTCTAAACCTTACCAATTTAACATTGTCATTCACTGCTATAGTCGGATATCCATAATATATACTCTTGGCTCGAGTCAAGAAATGTGTGCAAATTTTCGTCCGCAGAGACACCATGTCGGGACCAGTCAGGATTAAACCAGAATGGAGTTGAATTTCTACATATTCTTACTAAGAGATCATTTATACTTCGTGAATGTTGGTCAGCACCAGAAGTCCGTGCCCTGAAATTCCCTCTCAAGTGAAATACTCAATGTGTTCTTTGTTTTTCAGTCTAATGAAATCATTCCTAAATGCGTATCAAACACGTCATGTTGGACTTCATAGGGTTAATAGATGGTGCTTTTTTTACCTCCAGACCTTCCGGAATGCTAGGAATTCCACACCATGTTTGGGTTTTAAACTTTCATCCCTTGTGTTAATGTAATTTATAATAGCTGGAATAGGGTGTCTGGCCAGTGAGGATGAGTGGGAGGGAGGGGAGAGGGGGGGATCCAGAGAGAGAGAGAGAGACATGGAGAGAACGATACAATGAGAGAGAAGGGAGACAGAGCTGGTGTTTTTGACAATGATAGAGAAAGGAGGGAAAAAGATGAGAGAGAGAGAGACAGGAAGAGAAAGAGAGAGAAAGGGAGGAGAGTGAGAGAGACAGAGAGTGAAGAAAGGGGATAATGACCGAATGAGAGATAGTTAGATTAGAGGACAGCGAAAAAGAGAGAGAGAGAGAGAGCAAGAAAGGAGAAGTGTGAGAGAAAAGAGGAGAGGAAGAGAGGGGAATTGAAAAGGAATGAGAGAGGAGTAATAGTAGTTAGAATAGAGGAAAGTGAATGTGTGAGAGAGAAAGAGAGAGAAAGAGAGAGAGCAGTATGCAAATGTAGCAAGAAGGAAAAACGTGTTAAATAATTAAATTACTGTTCAAGGACTATCTGGAGGAATATAGAATCTGATGGATTGTTATAATAATCCCCGTCCCCATGCATTCATTATGCATGTTTGGCCTCGATTTTCCGTTAACTGCTCAGCTTGAAACTGATGTTGTAAGTGAGATTTCTATTTGAATTTCATTTCAACATCAACACTCCTTGAACTCAGGTCAACATTCCCTACTGTTTGTCTGGTATGTTATGCATTGAAACAGATCACAATAGGACGCAGTCAGGTATGAATTTTTATTGTCGAAGCTAAAACTGTCGATTTGTTTGCAGGATCTTCTCTCTGTCAGACAATAAACAGCACGGTGTCGATTATCATCACATTCACGGGCTATCATTATGTATTTATCTTATTATAAAACATATTATATAACAGGCTTGTTATCATTTGTCAAACTGCCGTATGTCTAAAACAGTTCACTGGGCAATAGGTATATAATATCACAGCGTTTAGGAGCCGCACCTTTTTCTCTCACACAGATTTACTTAATCCATTTCATTCATAAGTCACGCTAGCTTTGAGTTCACCGTCTGGTGACAGTTAATCCTATTGTCGAACGCCGATGGTGACGTTCCAAAAGCATATACGTAATTGAATAGCTGAAAGTACTGCGACTGTGAACCAGAACTAACACATTACCTTGACAAAAGAACTTTTCATCTTCTGTTTCTGAAAAATCGAGATTTAGGTTTGTGATTCTCTCTTTTAATATGTAGTGAATAAAATTTCAGCTTATAGGATAATGAATAAATGTGACAGATTGTCTTTTAATACTTGGTAAATTATAGTTTAACAGATGGGGAAATTATTAAATTGTCATGAAACTGTGGTTTGTCAAAGTATAGATAGAAAAGTTCTGGCACGAGACAGGAAAAGCGTACTTCATTCACAAACTCGGCCGGCTGGCCGCTCTTTGACGTCAAGATATCCCTGCACTGTTTTTGGCAACGCTGCGCCGACCTACGCGATTTTTGTGGTCGTTTTCAGCAGTTTTGTTTGTGGTTTCAATAACATGGTTCGTTCGGCTTACCCATTCACCGACTTTCTATTTAGGGTAAACGGGAGATGTAGGATAATTCCATTCATAACTAGAGAGGGAAAACAGGAAGGGCCGCAATGAGGAGAAAAGGATAAATGCGTATATTGGACAGGAAGTGCATATAGTTATAATCAACACGTACATGTACCTCATTTCATGCTTCCGTTGAGATGAACCTCTGTCTTGATTTACAAAAGTGATATCCCTGGTGTATTCGTTAATTGCCTTTTTATGTTGTAAAGTTGGAATAACGTTATTACGATATGTGGGTGTTTAAAATCGTGAAGTTTACTTTGTGTTTAAGTAATTAAATCATTGGGTTTTTTTTAGTTACTGCTCACTCACTCTTTCACTCATTCGTTCTCTCACTTGCTCACTCGATCGCTCGCTCGTTCAGATCACTCACTCACTCACACACTCACTCACTCACTCACTCACTCACTCACTTCCCCTTCATTTCTCTCCTCCCCCCCCCCCCTTCCCTTTCCCTCTCTCCTACCCTGCATTCTCCCATTCCCACTGGCTGATTTGATGATCACCCATTTTCTCCATCTCTCACCATCCACCCCATATTGAATCAGAGGAGTTTCGTGACCCCAAGGTCCTATATATCCGCATAATAGCCTGAGCTACCACTCCTCAAGGCAATCCGTATAACACACCAAATAGTTCACATATCTTCATCCTGTAATGCGCCCTTCGCCAAGGGGGACACGAGAGTCATTTTTTATTGCTGGAGACAACCCTTCCCTCCGTTGGTTTATTTACCCATCCTTGCTTGTTTTCAGGGCTTTCAGTCCTTGCAGAGGGCTATCTCGGCTGATACCCATCCTTCCGAATATCTTGCGGTTTTTATCACCGCCCATCATACATTAAAGGCGGAAAGCAGGCTTGAAGCGCTGAAAAGCATGGAGTCTGTGAGACGTATTATCTCAGTGGGAAAATGAATTTATATGAGACATGATAGCTTTACAGAAAATAAGTTTCGCAAATGTGATGAGGGTCTGATATTAAATCAAACATTTTTAGGGCTGTCGTGCAAAGAGACGGTAGGGAACATTGCAACAGAGGATAATATTATGTTGTTTCGATCGACAGAATTCCACCTTTAACTCTGGAGTGTTAAACGGCCATCTTCTCCAAGCCTCGGACACCATAGTGTGCATGAATTCCTTGTTTAAAAATCCATGTAATGGAATAACAGGGCACTCATTCTATACTGCTTAGGCCTACACCGCCATTTCATAAGCTTGAATACTAAACATTTAAAAATAAATCAAAAACACGCACACGCAATAAAACGCACATACGCACATTCACGCATCAACTCGCCTCTGATACATTTAAAGTTAAGTCTGCCACAGCTATGCATGCATTGCTATGTGAAGAAACGTTTTAAACTCGCAGATATGGTATTACTTTAGTCAGACAGAATAAATAGCTCAGGGCCAGGGTCAGTTTGGATGGCGTGCCTTGCAATAGCATTGATAACAGTCACAATATCTTAACACAAAGGAAAAGATAGCAAAATGAAGCAGTGAACGTTCAGTTGATGCAGTTCACACATGCAATTCGTTTTAAAATTTGATGACGCTCCCATTGATCACTGGAGCGGCAGCGGAAAGTGAATGAGCGAAAGAGTATTAAAATTTCAATGCTTTGGGCTGTAGGGAATGAAATCACGTTAAATTTCTATCGATCACTTCGGTTGCACAGCCCTGTAAATGGAAAACACATTCCATTTTTATGCATAATAGAGATGATCAAAATGTGAACTAACGAAAGCAAACATGCAAGCTCTGCTAAAAAATTATGAACTTGTGCTTTCTCGTGAATCATGTCTGTTCCCGAGCTTACTGCCGTGTGGATCTCTCAACGACAGGTTTTTTTTTTCAACGTCGTTTGAATTATTGTTCTTTTCCTGTGAATTTGAACTGAAACAAATTTCCAGTCTCTTTCAATCTCCCAACTAGAAACCACAAAGATAAAAGGTATGTATTGTATCCACAGGACTGTGTGGATACATGTATATATTTCTATAATCTGTTTATCTCTCTTCCTCCCCCCCTCTCTCTCTCTCTTGCTCTCTCTCTCTCTCCCTGTCTCTCACACATACACAAATTTATATAAATATGTAATGTTCTCTCTGAAATTGAAATGCGCACCTTATATCTGTTATCTTATCCTTCTGTTCGATTTAACATACATGTTCATCTTGTCCTTGATTGACAAACTGCTCATGGACATTCCTGAGTAGCCGTGTTTGCCCAGCTGTCGGGCAGTGAGTGTCAGACAGACAAACATGGCTGTCAAGGGAACATTTGTGGACACGAAGTTCCCTCACTGTTTGATCCAACTGAACCCATTATTGTGAACACTCCTTGAACTTGCAAGTTCAGGCGATCTGTCTCAGAGATACCGTAGTTCGTCACACGATATAGATCTGACTATGGCGTCATAATACATGATGATGAATTATATCTGACATATTTAAATCTTTTCCAGCCAAGATCCCAGTGCAAAATCGTAATGTAGTTCTCTTTGCGCAATTTCGGCGCCATCGTTGCACAGATTTAAAAAAAAAAAAAAAAAAGCCCACCTTAACCTGTTGTTTCAGGTGTGTGAAAATCAAAAATATCTGTTTGCCGTTAAAGATTTCATCTGTTTTGAAACTGACTGAGATAATGTGTTGCCACTGATCTGAAGTTGCAGTAGTCAGATCTGAAAGTGAAATGAATTCTCGAAATTCTTGTGCTTATTATGTTCTTTACAATCCAAGAGTTAACATATGCGGCGATGGTACAGGTTTATTAGGCACTCACATGGTTGTATATTAAATATTGACATCATTCTGTTGACCCATAGATCCTATTGCCGCAAAGGAATGATTATTTTGTCTAACCTGTTGCCACGTCCCTTGCATTGTCTGCTTTCAAAATCTCTTTGCTTTAATCTGGTTGCGATACTGACAACTTTGAATAATGACTGGGGAAATGCACGAGCGATCCGATTCATTTCTCGAAAAAGGTCGAGATGTTCAGTTTTTGAACTTTACTTCCTTTCATGATAAAGTTCAGTCAGATGAATAAACTAATGCAAAATGGCATACAAATAACACGCACGACAATTCCATTCGCCGACTATCCTATCTGTGTAAACTGAAAGCGGGGTTATTTCACTCATACTCTGATCAGTGGGTATGACTAACCTAAAACAAGGATCAGGCTTCACAATGTGTATATAACAAAGTGAGATGCCCTCCACAATTTTGCATCCTTGTTCTATCAGAGAAGCCGGAATGACGGGGCATCGCTTGGCCAAAATACATGTATCGATCTTCACAGTCTTCGACCATAGTACTGTACATAGTAAGAATATTAACGTTTTTCGATACTTAACCTGAGCTTAGTATATCATGTCGTTAGAACTGTTATCCCTAATTACCAAATTCGCGTTCTTGATATTAAATAGTATACTAGATGCAGCTTTATTCCTACCCGTCGTCACAGATTGACCAGATATAGTAGACTCTAAGACGAAACATCAGAATTAGTTCTCTGGGTGGATACACTAAAAACTCTAGCAGTGCCATAGACATACCGTACATATACCATTAACAGACACACGGATATGCTGAACCTCAATGTTTAAATTCTTAACTTCCTTTTTCCCGGTACAATACAGCCTGAGTGTACCAGTTTAGCGGAACGGCTAGTGTGTGTCCGGACTGTTTACAAGTGGTACCGTTTCCATGTCATGTTTTGTAAATGGCGTTCTGAGAAACACATGCAGTTTGGCACGTGCCTAACGAGTGATCACGTCGAACTTACTGTCCGTGTCACTCTAAGTCCTTGTTTCTTGTTTTAGTCTCCGATATCTTGTAGATAATAATCAACGCCCTTTCCCAAAATATCACTTCGATTGCACAATTAATTAACAGTACATTGATAATTAGGCTATTGAGCATTGCAGTCAAGTGTTGTTACTATGGGCACGCCGAAAAACAACACAAACCCTAAGACAACAAAACCCGTCAAACAACAGTCAGTAACGAGAACAATTGATCCAATTTACAATAACAAGAACAACAACAATAACAACAACAATAGCAACAACAAAAATAGTTCAAGTAATATGTGATGTGGTGTTGGTATAGACAGAGGTTATGTTGTCCGTGAATGGTGTCCGCCTAAACACTTGTTCACATTCTCAATAGCTCAAGTAGGTTTAGGCTTACAATTACGCTGAAGTTGTCCAATGACATGGTCTCGATTCCAAAAAATTCACAGATTATTATTCAATGACCACAATCACTCTATCTGCCCCATCACTTCAACATAAATAAACCAACTGATGCGATGAAACATCAGCTATATTGGAAATTAAAATTGTTCAAAACTAGAAAACACTTAGCAAATAGAGAAGTCGTTTTCATATAAATGAGTAGCAGCGATGGCCTCATGTTGTAAAAAAAAATATCGAGAAACAATTGCAACCTATTTTTTAAAAATAAGATTTGAAGGTATAAGTTCCCTCATTGATAAATACATTTTCATCTCCTTTGTTGTTGTTTTTTTTTTAGTACACGTTCTTGGCACACAAATGTTCGCGAGGATATGTGGATTGCATGTTTAAGAACATGTGAAAATAAACTTTGCCTCTCATCTTTATGTTAAAAACAATCGTCAAGGGACACGCCCACTCACGCCATGTTTGTTGTCTGCAGGATGCTGGGGAGGACCGATTTGCATATCTTTGAAATCCGCCTTGCATTTTTCTCGCTCCTGAGAGTTGCCGGGTTAGGGTGTAAGAAATGTTCTGAAATTCTTGCCGCGTCGACAAAAAGTCAAGCCACCATGTTTGTGTTGGGACATAGTTGAAAGTCTCTGAGGTGTGAGTTCATGTCTTGCACGTGTCTGAGCACGAGATATGCATTTTGTTTCCTTTTTCTCTTGGTTTGTGTCTGTTTGAACACATAGAACATTTCAGCTCATCTTTTTATAATGGCGCCCTTTCGAATTGGAGACTGGAGCAGAGAAAAGTGCTATTAATTTCCTGACAATGCATGTCAAGTCTGTTTTGCCACGATCCCATGAATGCATATTAATTAAAATAAATATATGAAATTCTAGGAGTTTATGAGGAACAAGCAGATACAGACATACAATTGACTTAAGTTCTAAAAGCGAGTATTGAACTCTTGAAAAAAATCTTCTAATCGCACATAAAAAAGATGAAATCGTATTTATGTTTTGATTATAGAAAACACAGCTAACTGGTCACCTGTCCGTTTCTTAGATGATCAAGAAACTTCCAGTAAGTCTGCAGTTTTATTATAAATAGAATCTCGTGTTAACTGATTATACAAAACAGGAAAATGAAGAACTGCTGTTTACTTAAGGTGATGTTGTAGTCAATGTCAGTGAAGCAATCAGTGGAGTGCAATGCCAGTGTATTCAGCGCTGTTCAGCAGCTGATGCTGAAGTTGACCCCCCTATGCCATTCGTAATGGAATCCCTTTATGTAAATGTCAGAGTTCAAGATGTTCAAATGGAAAACAAAAAGGTTTAACTGAAGAAGTTACTTGCCTGTAAAACAGCGCCGAAATAGTTGCCTCTTTGATTTGAATTGTGCTAATTTGCTTATTGTCCACACCTTTGGAACCAAACCAATAATTCAGGTAGTGCAAGAAAACAAAAACTGGAGAAAAAAAATGAACCAGAGGGTTTCACATCTCAAGTCATTGGAGTCAATGCCATCAATGTCAGAGAAACAATGCCTTTGTTTGAGCGCAGCGTATGCCATCAGATGCGTAAATGCCTGCACAACTCTTTTTTTTTCTGTTGTAATTGTAGCAAACCCTTTACGTTTTCCTTTTCACGAGTTGAAGTCCTCAATCAAACAGTTTTCAAGTGCGTCCAAACTGCGCGTTTTCTTCATTATTTGAAGGAAGAATAAGCGACTCTGATTGTTTGAATACGCAGTTAGTTCTGTGCCCGCATGTTGTGTCGCCAGGGAACTGCGCATGCGTTGCACTCCGTTGCCATGGGCAATGGATATACGTCACAGCACCAAGTTTGAAAATTTGAGGTGGTCAAATCAGTCTGTTTGTCCAGTTTGCAGTTCAGAGGCGAGAGATCGACCTTGACATTGTGACCGGACCGAGTGCACTTAAGATGCCTGAGGCCCAAGGAGATTGTAAAAGGTGCTAGGAGATTGCGTACCCTAGAAAGAGCAGCAGGGTCCGAGTCTCGATGGATGGGATGAAAATTGGTGCAAATGAATGCTGAAAACGATACTTGGAAAGAAACTGATTTTTTTCGTTATTTTGCAGCTTGGAGGTGAGATTGCGAGTGTGTACGCTTTATTTATTTTTGTTTGTTTATTTTTTATTTATTCTTTTTCCTCCTGCATAAAGAGACAGAAAGCAGACTGACACACAGTTGAGTGTAAGATATGATGTACAGAGATTGAGAGAAGGACAGTTTAAGTTTCACATCTTCCCTCTCTCCATATGTTCCTGTTACTTCAGAGAAACCGTAACCACGTTATAACCAGCAGATATTCGAGCACTGACTGTATATGTTTAATCATGACATTTTTGCGCTCCTTGCCTTTTTGTGCAGTCGAGACTTAACTCAACTGTCTCGTACATGTCAACTGTGTCAGTGAATCCGTTCGGCTCAGTTCTGTAGCCAGAGACAGTTAGACAGATGACTCTGCACATCCCGTCACGTCCAGGCTGATGATGTCATGTGATGGTGGTGTAACCCACCTACCCACATTTGCATACAGCGACTCGCTGACGCTGAGCTCAGCCGTGTGTACATATACCAAGACTGCAATATATACACATGCGCCATCGCGGGATTTATGCACGTCCATGCGTGATTGGAATACACTCAGTCCCTCCTAATGGTGGACAGCGGCTAAGAATAGAATCTGTGTAGACCATCCCTATACTGACTTAGGACTGGCGGGAACTAGAGAAAATGTTTTGTTGGCCAAGTACAAGAGGCATAACACAAACATTGTAAAGAAAGGAAACACACACACATATACACACACACACTGTCTTCTTTATAACATTTGTGTCATGCCTCTTGCACCTCGCAAAAAAGTAATTAACTTGGCGATCAAAATGTCTCATCGGAGCTAAAATTATGTCACAACATTCTCTGCGGATGGTTATTATAGTTATTGCCATCTGTATGATATCTTAAATACTGCAACCAGTAGATGCCTCCTTCAAAATCAGGTGATCGAACAGAAGTCTCTTAATACTTTACTGAAAGTGCTAAGCAGACAAATTTCGTCAACTATTTATTGAAGTGTCTTACCCTTCTTTGTGTTTTCTTTGTTTTTTTTTTTTTTGGATCTGTGTGCTCTACCATGTCTCACAACAGATGAGAAAGGTGCCATTGTTATGTGATATGAAACTATCGTCCTGCTATCCATTGTCGGTTGTCCCCATTAAATCCCTACGCTCGGCCAGTAGCTTCTGTCGTTTGTACAACTCACACGATTTTACATAATCTGACCATTGTACATGTTCTGGTATCCTACGTCGGGTAGTCGTACAAAGTTCACCTACGTTTCTGTGGCCAAGGCATTAGATCTCCGTCCTGTACGATGTCCATTCCCCTAGCTGGACATCACCCGCTCAGACAGCCGTCGGTCTGTCTGTCTGTCGCATATTTATGGAAATGCTCGTCTCCGACGTTGAAGTTTTTGGGTAATGTTATAATTTTTGCTTTGTTATTCTGCCCAAAACCCCAGACACAAGCCAGTGAAAATAATTAAATGTTAGAAATCGTCTCACGAGTTGGTGACAACAAAATATAGCAGTTGGTATAATTATTTAAAGAAGTGCGTCCGAAAGTTATTCAAAGCGAAGCTGAATAAGTAACAAAAGTTATTAAAGGTAGTCGGATATTGGGTAATAAATTGAGAGGAAAAGACCGTTTGTGAACCACAGACATACGCTGATTAAGAGAGAGAGAGAGAAAAGAGAGAGCGAGTAACCGAGAGAGAAAGAGAGAGAACAGAGAGAGCGAGTAACTGAGACAGAGAGAAGAAAGCAAGAGAGGGAGAGAGAGAGAGAGAAGAAACTAGCCTTGCTGTGTGAGAGAGAGAGAGAGATAAGAGAAAATAAACTCATTTAAGGAGAGAGAAAGAAAGAGGGACGGAGAGAAGAAAATAATCGAGGGAGAGACAGAGAGAGCGGAAGATAAAGGAAACGCCACATAGAGGTTATTGAGACATGTAGAAAGGCAGGCAGACAGACACAAAGACAGACAAATGCAAAATTAATAACATTCACTCAAATATAACTGTATACATAACTATATCTAGAGCAGGAGTTTCAGACTACAGACAGACCATTTGCATAATGCTGAGATATACCACAGTAGCACACTGACCACCATCTAGGCTAGACCTAAGGAGAACTGGACATTATCATTCATATCCAAAAGTATATTCTCGTTTTAGTGTTGGTCAGTGTTTGGTTAGTTACGGACCCCTGTGGTAAAATATGCTGACCATATTGCGTACATTGCAAATGTGAATGTGGACTCTAACCTACAGACAAGACGATATAGAAATGGAACTAGCTTTTTGTGGGGTCAATGAATAGTTTGGCTGTTAGGCAGACAAGACCGACATCTAACCCTCTCTGATTAAGATGAACGAAATAATATATCGTATCATGCGAACGGAAGTGATTTATCAGTGTATATGAAACAAAATCTTTATTCAAAAATTGAAAAAAAAACTTCCTTCTCTACATTTTACATTACTATTGACGGTGTCATTATTGAGCAGTCATTGTCGAAAGGAAACAAACAAACAATAGAAAAAATAAAACAAACAAACGAAATAAAAAAAAAATATTTAAAAAAATAAATTTTAAAAAAACTGGAGAATTAAGCCAAAACACAAGCAGAAATATAGAGAAACACACATAGACACAGAAATAAAAACAGACATTCAGACATACATGCAGGGAAATAAAGAGACAATGGGATAAATAAACACAAATACAAGCAGCAATAAAAACAAACAAACGGTTAGGCAGACAGACTGGCAGAAAGACAGACGCTGTTGCAGACATGATCCACCACAAGCGATATTTACGATGTCGGGAGTGACAGAACAGATGACGGAACATGAATAGAGAGAAGGAATAACTTTGCTATGTGACACCTAAGCCTGGTCTGGCCAGGTAGGAAACTATTACGCCACAACCACGAGACGCCAGCCAGTTATGACATCATTCACTCCTCGTCAAAAAAGCCGTGCTGAAGGGCACCTCCCATCCTCATCTCAGTCTTTCGCTCTCCATAAAACCCAGGGTATTGAAAATCCGACAATACTGGATTTGCGCTAACGTCAATTCCGATAGTCTAGCCTACCTGATGACGATTGAGTTCAGAATGACGTATTAAGTGGCAGGTAGAAACTTTGCCCATAGATCCGTCTCTTACTTTATTGTGCTGTTATTGAAATTGTATTTCCGCATATTGTCCTGAAATTCGCTTTCTTCTCTTCCACCGACCGCTCTCTCTCTCTCTGTCTCTCTCTCTCTTTCTCTCTTTCTGTCTTTCTACCTCTCTTTGTCTCGAAATTTTGTCTCCTTCTGTTTGTTTTCGCTTTTTTTTTTTTTGTTTGTTCTTTTTTCAAGCACACATACTAGAGAACTGGAGGGTCAGTGCGGGGGTGGAGGGAGGGATGGGGAGGGGGGGGGGGAATTCATTATATCAAATTGCACCAGTCTGAAACAAAGGTGTGCCCACTCCATTCTGGACATAAAGCAATAATAATCGGGCGGTATTGGTTCAAACTGGTGCCATTTGACATGATACACATACCGAGTAACGCGAACATTGCCACAACTCACTGACACTTTAATTTTCTAATACTTGCAGGAATAATTTCATGTTTGCCTAGCCCTTCTCTTTTTCAAATCAAGGATTCCTCAGAAAATGGGGTGAAAATATTGAAAAGTTAAGAGAAACTGATGCACACTGACATACAACCGTGCACATATACACATACATACAGAGAGAGAGAGAGAGAGAGAGAGAGAGAGAGACATAGTACACGTCCACAATGTCAGAGACGGCCCCCGCACTGCAGAATACCATCCATACCACAGCCGCCTCTGTAAACAGTTAGGGCCACCTGTCCTACCGTACACGCCCATAAATCTGCTCATCTCTTGCCTACAAATGATCAGCGTGACATCGCCGATCATTAACCCATTCATTGCCGAGATCTCAGTATATGTCTTTCATCCTGTTGTGTTATGTCTCTTGAAGACAATGAACTTCCTCAGGTATTGAAGGCCAAATATTTTATGTTTCTCCAGAGACATTGTGTTTTATATTGAACCAAAGTTGCAATGGACAGATCGCAGAGTCTGAAAAGATGTTATATGTTATTATACTCCCGGCAATAAAAAAGTTAAGGGCCACCATTCTCGTGCAGTGCCCTGCTACATAACGTGGGCGTTCAGTTTTCTACTAGCTATCTACTCTCATTTATGCTGTAATAAAACATAAATGGCAAACTCTGCTGTCGATCTTGCATCTTAATTTCTCATGTTTGTCATTTCATTAGTGGGCACAGGTGTGAAGTAGTTCAGTCTGTATCAGTGTAATATATCTCATTAATCAGGCAACTGAAAACGTTCGCTAAATGCACAGGTCGATGTTTCGCTGTTCTGCTACGCACTAAGTCAGTCTTGTGTCTTTTATGGGCATAGCTGACATTTTTGTTGTTGTTGTTGTTGAAAACACCTCCTGCACAAAACTTGATGTAAATCATTATATTTATTGATACATTCCTTGACCGAATCATTGCGAACAAACAGTGAAAACCTGCTAAGACAACGCTTGGCCCTTTTGTTTTTCTGTCTCTCTTTCTCCTTCTCTCTCTCTGTCTCTCATTCTCTCTCTCTCTTTCTTTATCTCTCTTTTTTTGTCTTCAATTTAACCTAATAGCATGTGTTCTATGCGTAACTCATAATATCTGAAGGGTGACAGTGCCATTTAAATTGTTGCTCTAAAATGTCACACCTAAAGTAATTATTCTATTTAAAAAAAAAAAAAAGACTGTAAATATTCTCTTCATGTTTTTATCGTTTGATTCCCTCCTGTACAGCAATAAGCCGCAATGCTTAAAAAGGGAATGAACCAATGAAAAAACCCAACCTGCTCTTATCAGATCCATAAACCCAACAGCCTAATCCTTCATTTTTGTCCTTTTATACATGTATTATTTTACGAAATTATTTTAAATCCTTGCTATTAATATGCATTGCAACGATTTCTATACAATAATGTTTCTTACTCCTGTCAAAACACAAAGCGGAGTGGGTTTTATTTAGACAATTCTTCCCAATTTTTTTGCCCTGTCCACATTATTCTTATATGGCTGAAGCAGTTTTATTGGGCATATTTACAATCGCACAGCTATTTACATAACTGCCATATTTCAGTCCTTAAATCTATGTGGGGGATTTGAATATATATCTATATCTATATCTATATCTATATCTATATATCCATATCTATATCTATATCTATATATTTATATCTATATCTATCTATCTATCTATCTATCTATCTATCTATCTATCTATCTATCTATCTATCTATCTATCTATCT
>JBCEWB010267175.1:0-22992 GCA_039654565.1 Peronia peronii
GGGGGGGGGTTGCGTACACTCCCATGTGCGAGCCAATACAAAATTGTTTCGCCTTTACTATGTGATGCAACTTTTTTATTTGCCTATGCTTCCTCCTTGCAATACTAGGCCCAGATAGACACTCATTACAAAATGTCTACTGTCGGGACAAAGTCCACAATGCGGCAAGAATTCTTCAGAACAAGACACGGCAGAGGTCATTACGCCTTTTATGGTTCAGTCATAAAAAGCTCTACTAAGAAGAAGTAGGAGAGGCCAGGATAAGACTTGCTGGTAATATGTGATAAGTAGATGGACTTGGTGGTTAGATTTTAGAACCAAAAAGGAAAGAAGATATGGAATCAGAAGAAAACCAGAAGGGCAGACGAGGAAGAATTGAAGTTGAAGAAGTGTAAAAAGGTAAAAAAAAGAATAAAGAAAACCAAAGAAAATGGATGACCAGATAAAGAAGAAAAACACGGAAGAAAAGAGAATATAGGATTAATATTAAAACATCGGAGGTGACGCAGCGAATAAGAAACAGATGGAGGGGGATGCCGATCTAGTGCAAGCATTGTTGTCGACAAGAAAGTTGCAGGGCAAATGAAGACTCTCCTTCTCAATACTAGGGCCTGACATCAAAATGAGATAGCGGTATGCAAAGTATGCAAAGATGCTGGTGGGTGGGTAGTCGATTCACAATAGACATGCGTTCGACATGAAATGGTCGTAGACCAAAAGCTCCGTACCGAGGTCTTCCCAGTGCGCATCTGTTTGCCTCCGCAGGGACTTGTTCCTCAGTCTGCTCAGCTTGCGTGCCGTCCTATACACCCCAGGACTTTGCATATGCCGATGCTCACAAACAGAGCAGACAACGTTGCTGTTGTCTTCTTTTAAAAAAACTTGATGCCAAGGAACAACAATACCGGCAACGAAAACAACCAGTATCCATGAGATATCTGTCAATCACAGATGGGGCCTTCATAGGCAGATCTGGACAGGAGTGAGAAAAGAACCGCGCTTCATTACTCTCGCATCGCATGAAGTCTGCCTGCCTGTCTCACGCTCACAGTAACTGGCACAGTTCAAGGAACTGTACCACCAGCGTTTTATTCTTCTTTTCATTTATTCATTTTTTCTATCATAGTCAACCACCCGACTTTGTCTTGGAGACAAATTATTTCAATCCCCAACGCCGACCACGGCCATTAAAAAAAGGCCACAAGAAAGAGGTCTCGAATTCTGGGACTGAACATGTGTGTGCTCCATGCACGTGAAAGGGAAGGCACGCGGCCCTATTTGAAGCCTAGTGTAAGCCAGCACGTGACCCCCATTTTCACTTGGAAGTATCACTGTCGAGGCGCCCATGTGTGCTGAGGGTGGTCGTGTGACCTCCCGGGTTTCTCAAACTCTATCTCCAAACATAATCACCACCTTGGCTGGGAGAGACCCCGAGCGAATGGCGCTGCTTTCCCTTCCCCACCCGTATTATCTCATAATCTTCACACAGGCCGCCAGCCTCCACAAGGGGATGTAACAACGAACAAACGCTGTCACTGTGTTTTTCTCTCCCTTTGCCAATTAAAACCTTTTAGCATTTTTACTTCCACTACAGTACCATGTCTAAAGAATTTCCGCCATATCCTGTGAATATGTAGATCAGCCTTTTCTTTGGCATTTCCACAATTTATTATTCACAGATATCATTATGAGTTTCTTAATCCTTTAACTGCCATCTTTATGATCTCAAGAATGTCAAGACAATATTAAAACTGTTAGATCGGGTCACTGGATGGCTGGTACAATGTATTGGTAGGGAAGAAACAAGACTTCGCCGCGTCAAGGAATACCATCAGGAGCCTAAAGAAGACATTGCATATAACCCACAAGATTAATATATAAAGAATTTGCAGTAATCCTGGCCGTGAAGGGGTTAAATGGCAGGAAAAGGGGGGGGGGGGCGCCTGAAATGTGGTTTTTGCTAAAAATAAATCGATTTTGGATTTTTTCTGTTCCCTTGAAAGTTCTGCCTTTTCTGAATATCAAAACAGTATTAATACGGGGATATGTCCATGCTAACGTGTTTGAATTATGGTCTTTCAACGAATGGTTCGGTCTAATGTCAACCAGGATTTGGCCCCCTGATTCCTATAGTTAATGTACAATGGTAGATCATCACTGTTTGACTGGTTACAGACAAAGGATGCATAAAACACTTGATATTTTATAGGAGTATCTTGAGCCCCTCTGTCAGGAATGGACTTTGGGTGATCACTCTGACACGAAATAAACTCAAGATTATGCTCAATATCAGTGTAACCTTTCACCGCGTGCTCTAAAATCAACTTCCACCTCCTACGAAGTGTGAAATTCTCTTTTATTTCTGCTGCTTCAGACCACGGCTATGAACTATTTGTCGATTTGAAGGTCTCGGTTTTGACAGAAAAAGATATGGAAGCCACATACGCCACAAAGAACTCGGAAGTGACTCTAGTATGTCAATGAAAGCCCTCATGGTGATAGGGGATAGGGAGCAAAATTCAAGAAAAGTTATGAACAGAAAGAAAGGAAAAATTACAGAATTCACGGAGAGAGGGATTGTACCTAAAAATAGAAATTATAAATAAAAAAAAAAATAGGATCGTTTTGAGGCTAAAAGCCAAATTAAAACAAAAAACAAAACAAAACAAAACAAAAAAATCTCCATGATATTTTTTCTCTCAAAAAAGAATTCGTGTGCGTTTTTCTCAAACCCCGATTTAAGATTTTTTTTTGCTTTTTCGCTATCGTATCTCTCTTTTTTTTTTAAATTTCTGCAACGATTTTAACCAAATTCGGTATACGTCATTTTCACAAGAAGCCCAAAAGAAACATACAATGTCGCCCCATTCTGGCAGTAGATCTTTGACAAAAACAGGTTTTTATTATTAATAAATAAATGAATGATAAATTACAATTTAAAAATTAAAAATGGGCGAAATGTGGAATTTCACTAATGGCATTTTCAAAATTTTCTACATTTTTTTTTTCACATGAAGAACTGAAAATATTCAACCTTTCAGATAATATGCCAAACAACAAACTGATCAAGATTCACGAAATTCCACTGATTTTTGGCGGAGAGGATCGATTTCAAAGACAGTCATTTCAGAGAGGCCAAAATCCAAGATGCCTTGGCAACAGCTGTTCGAACCAATCAGTTTTTTGTTTTTACTGTTTCCTTCTAATCTTGACATGCCGAATTCGATGGAAAAGGTTAAAACTGTAATAATAATAAAGTCAACACCAGGACGCGCTACTTCCCTCCTCCCCCCTTCCGTCCTCGTCCCCCTTAAGTGTAATTTTATTCAAATCATAGAAAGAAACTGGAATTCTGTCAAAACCAGTGTACCAAACATTGAATGGGCGTATTTTGACAGCTATTTGAACATATTTTTTTTTTTTCATCCGCATTGTATTCTACACCTAGTAGTGTTGTAGTATTATGAGAACTTGCTGTGCTGTGAGAGTTTTTACTTGATTTAGGTGTACGTCGAATTTCATGTTATATTCTCATAATAATCCATGACAAACGAGGATCTGTTTCAACGAAGATGTTTATCTAACTGCTAGGAACTTTAAAATCACAGTGTAATACTTTTTTCCCTTTTTTTGGTCAACCCTGATCCACAGTCTCAACTGAAATTTCTATTATTATGTATTTCTCTGTCCCCAGCAGAAGAAACACAGACCAATTAAAACAAACAAACAAACAAAAAATTAAATAAAAGTATAACAAAATAAAAATAATAAAATAAAAAACAAGCAGAGTAAAGTCTAGGCCAGCTCTAGTATAAAGACAGAGGCTTTTCCAAATATGATCAGGTGTTGAGTGATCTTCTTACAAGGCACTTTATAACTTTATAATATGTTCAGTACAATTCCACTCCCCAGTAGCCAACATGGTGAAGGAAAAATGGGGAAAAAGGGGGGGGGGGGGGGGGCAGGATTCGAGGAAGGAAGATAAAGAGTGAATCTGCCATAGACGGAGTGTATGACGACCATTTCTCTACACTTTGCCAAGTCTAAGATACTGCCATGGTCGAGCATCAAACGTCTGCCTACATACAATTTAAAAAAATATATGTAATTATGATAATAAATGTCTATTCGACAGAAGATATTGGGATAAAACGAGCTTAGACAAAGGCATTGACAATCGACATTGTTTTCAAGAGCGGATGATGTCACTGTCGAGCAATAATCCAGATTCCCATATTTCTGCCCTCATTTTCCTATTCTCTCTGAGGTCAAAAAATGTCCAAACTATAGTTCTTGGATTTGCACGCTTCAAGTAAACTATTCATAAAGCCTGTATTCATGGCGTAAACCTTATTAGCTTATAATATATTGGGCATACGAACTAGCATATATTTGAAGCTGAAATGAATGTTTCCGAGGATTGGCGACCAAACCTACTTAGGCATAATAACAATGAAAAATATTACATTTATTTATGTATTATAATACTATTAACACTGATCGTGTCGCCGTGCTACTGCCTTGTATAGATCTAGAGGGCGAGGAAATGATTTAATGAAGGACTTACATGTATTTGTGGGAATAGACCCAGATTCAGGAAATGGCGACTTCAACTACACATACATAATAGTGTATGTTATTCTTTAACAGAGTCAGTTACGCGTAACTAGAAAAGTATGCAAACTAAGTTGTTATTCGTAACATGTTATTATGTGTGTGTGTGTGAATTTATGTTATGTTGCTCAATAGCTAGGAAATGAGTTCTTCATGAGAGCAATTAAAGTTTAATTTATCTTGTCTCATTTTATGGTATATTATTTTACCTTACTTTGTTTCATCTTATATGAAACTGCATAAAGAGAGCAATTTTTATGTTATAATAGTCATCTTCCATAAAGATCTAGTTATAGATCTATTTATCTAGACTATAAATCTGCAACAAAACCCATAAAAGGCTTACGGACTCGAAAACTATTGAATGTATCCATATGAAATTTGGCGCACAAGATTGTTGCATAAATAAAGCCGAAAAAAGTTGGCTATGTTTGACGTCAAAACACCAACTACGTTTTCTTTGAGTAATGAACTTCCACGTCTTATAAATATTCTGTTTTTCTTAAGCCTTTCAATCCAAAGAAAGTAGGATTATCTCGGCTTTTAGACGTTGCCAATTTTTGTTGAGAAATTTTGTGGGTAGAAATTTAGAATTTGGAAATTTTGCCCGGACAGCGGCACGCAGCCTACTCTTTCATCGATTTTGACCTGCCAAGGGGTCTTTAACGTGCATAACGTACATACGGGACCTCCGAAATATATTTGCCCTTATCTGAGAAGGCTAGATGTCAGGCTTCCCTACCCACTGGAAGCCAGGGGACCATTGAATCATTGAAAAAATGCGGGTTTTCGATCTTTGTGTCATTCCATCCCCCGATGCAGGACCCACGAGTTGATCCCGATGCAGGACCCATGAGTTGATCCCGGCCCGTTTTCTCCATGAGCAGACGCCAAACCTCAGAGCCACTGTGCCCCCCTTTTTACATCTTACTGGATCTCCTTTCCCATTATAGGCAGTCTGCTCTTACTTACATTATGCCTGTATCAAGCTTATGAAGATATGAAGAATGCAATATTGTTTTCTAAATGAACCAGGTTTCCCATATCACTTTTCTGAGTGATTCACCCAAAATGAGTCCAAAGCTGACAGGTGCAGGTGATGTTGTTTTGTTTTCTTTGAGAACTTTTTCCTCTGTTTTATAAACTACTTATTAAAAAACAAAACTGATTAAAAAAGAAAAAAAAAATACGACTCGAAAATAATTACATGTACGTCAATAACAACAAAACTAAAGAGTGCCTTCAATTTCATTCCAGCTTTTGACAATCTGCTAGAAATCTAATTTTGCTGACAAGGAGATAAATTTCTGCTTAAAGTCAATATAACAGAAACAAATACTATAGTACTACAACCATTAGTCTGAATCTCTAAGTGAAAAGAAAATCACACACATGCATATAAAGAGAAAACTTGTTGCTTCAAATAAAGCAAACCCAATAAATAACTATACATGTATATATATATACATCTGTACATGTTTTACATAGCGTTTAGACAACTTCTGAAGTCACAAACTTGATGTGTTTTTTTTTGAGCTAGATAGTGTTGTACATAATATTTAGTGCTCACAACCTTGTGTGTGAAGCATTTGGGACTGGTACTAACATAGAGCCATATATAACAATCCTTGAACTCGAAATCCCAATATTTCAGTAATCAAGGCAGGAAGTACGGTATGTCACTTTGTATCACTGATATTTGTGTATTTGAATGGGATCAATCTGCTACAGGGACTGGCAGAACAAGGAGGAATACTGGAGGTAATTAAGATACCAAACAAAACTTAACTTCCATTTCTGAGAAGTTTGTGTTCATTTTAATGCCAGTGGTAGGAAAACTCCTCTGGTGGAGCAACACAGGTGGGGGTCTTCAAAAGAAGAATGGGTTCTTTCATTAAATGTGAAACCATTTTGAGCATGAGATCATGACATTTGTAGAATATCCTATTTTCACCAGGAGGTCAGATACTGAGAGATGGCAAGGTCAGGGAGCCAAGATTCAAAGGGTTAATGAACTCATTTTCAATTGTCCCATAGCTGGATGCCTGACCATGTGGTGGTTGAAACTGGGATGTGAAATGTGACTCAAAATATTGTATCTTGTCACTTTAAAATGTGTAGTGTCACTCTCACCTTGTTCTTTTCCTCTTGCTCTCTTTAATACTCATGTTCCACTAAAGTTCTGGGTTCAAATCCTGACTGGTCCTGGTATTTTGTCCTTGATAAAGACAACTTACCCACAAATTTCCTGAATCAACCTAGGTTAAAATGAGTACCCTGCTAGAGATATTAATGTCATTGTTAGATTGATGAGGATTTGACCACCTTGCATGCTTCCCCGGAAGCTTAGAAAGTATGTGTAAGTAATCATTGAGTCTGTTGGGATAATATAATAGTAAAATGCAGAGCACATAGAGGCAGTACTGCGTCAAGATAAAGCGCTACATAAATGCACTCTACTATTATTAATTACATGTAGCTGTATTACAATGGACCAGTGATTTTTTTTTCTGTTTTCTCTTTGTGTTATACATGTAGTTCACAATATGTCATGCCGCCAGTTGAAATGAGACGTAAGTCGCTGGGCTGGAACAGAGAAATCGGGCTTTGAATGTGATGGGGGGTGTCAAGACAGATTTTTTTTTTTTTTTTCAAGAAATCGAAAGTATATTCATATATCGGTCTTACCCTCGATTTATAATATTACTACATGAAATATGTTTTTTTGTATGTAGCCATCTAGATTTATGTGTTCGACCGTTCATTTAAACTGATTTTCTCGGAATTTCGGTCATTGCTGGAGGGTTCGTCCTTGTCTCTTTAAACTGCAATATCTCTGGCTAGAATAAAGCTAGCTCACAACTTTTTTCACCACCTGAAAGGGTATGAAATAGGCTTTCGCATGATACCAAAAACCCCATAGGGTGAAAAATCGGCATACGTCTCATTTTGACCGGCTGCGAGACATATGTTCTGCAGTGTAAACAAAATAGCCTCCCATCACAGGACAACTTACAACTTGGTCAAACAAATGAAGTGCTCACTACCACTGTATGATCACTGTCAGATTCAGAATTAGTCCATTCATACAGAAAATGTTTGACATTCATCTTATGTATTTAAAAAAAAAAAAAAAAGACCTTTTCTTTGACTCCAGATTGTCAATGTCTCAATAATTATTCATTACTAATTCTACAAAACTTGGCTAAAAAAAATATCAGGCAGTGAGTGGACATTACATGAATATCAAGACTATAAAAAAGTGACCGAGTAAAAACTGAAATGATAATAATAAATAGTAATGAAGGGCCTCTACATAGTGCCTCATCCCTGTAGGGCTCGAAGCGCTTTACAGAACCAAGTGTTTTTTTTACATGGCATACAAAATGATCGGAGATATGATTTCATACAGAATAATGTAATATATCCAGAAGACATAATTTTGCTCACAGACACAAATTGATAACCATCTCTTTTGATAGATTTTGCATCCACATGGGTCTATTCAATTATATTTCTGCAAATACTTATTCTCAAACTCTCCGTGCCATACTGCCTCCTAAACAGGGGGTCAATAGTCAAAAGGGGGAAAAACTTACAGGTAGCTTGTATTACTTCCTGCTTCAGTTCTTTTCGTTTAAGAAAACAAATGAAGCAATCTGTGCTCTGCCTTTATGTGGCTGGAAAACTACAGGTCATACACATCAAAACATTCAATACAAATCCTGTGACACCATACGACCATGTACATATACATGTATTTGTATAGATTTAATAAGGCAACCATTTGATAAGGTCCCACTCCCATTAAGAACCAACAGCCAAAATGAGTCTTGTACTCCTAGCTCTAACATTTTTTTTTTTATATCTCAGCATAATGTCAGCATATCACATTAGACTATGCCGTATCAAGAGAACTGAACTCACACTGACAGTAGTCATTTCTCATTGCAATAAGTGTTAATTATATAGACATATAACTGGTGACCCGTGGCTGCAGAGATGTCATTCCGAGATTTCTAAAGAGGGAAGTCATAACAAAATCAGCTGAAAAAAAAAATATAACCACTAGTTTTTCACAAAACAATGACATTTCAAGCATACAGTCGAGCACAGAAAACTCAAACACACTAATCTCGAATTCATGGACATGTCAAACGCTGTTATTGGCCCGTTTAACTTTATTTTCTTCGTATTAGGAACAGCATTTCTCGAACTCTCTAGACAGATTCCTCAAACGATTTCATCATCATCTAAAGGACCTCAAAGCAGCCAAATTTCTGATTAAGCCCATTTTTTTGTCTGGCTTTGCTCACCCTAGGCTGTTGTGATAATAAGGGAAAGGTATGTGGGAGTGACAGAATAGCCATTATAGTGTAGGGCTAAATTTGGGTCTCACTGAAGATAAAATCACCAGGAGGGGGTGATGGGCTAGGCCTCACATGCTGTTTGGACTGCAAAGAATAACCACAGCCTACATGACGCAGTCCACACACAGCAATGTGGCCAGATAGTAAAGTGCTATCCAAAAGACAATGGATGATGTCATGCAGATGAACTGAGAGGTAGTAATTCCTAGAATACTGTTAAGATTTGATTGGGCCACATTGGTGTCACCATGGTTATGTCCACTTAGCAGTTCTTCTATTTCTTTGTAAATAACGCTGTCACTAAAATCTTGAATTACTGAAATCTCGAAAAGATTTTTCAATTCCCAAAAAATTTGAGTTTTCCACACTCGACTGTACATGTACATGGCTGATAGGGGAAACTCCCTAAATGGCGGAAAATGGCATCCCCAGGCTGAGAGCCAACCATGAATGTATGAAGATACAGATCAGGAGTAGAAAAAGGGCACAGCCTGGCCCACACTGTGGAAAGATCCAACAAATGTCACCCAACAGACAAATAACTGGACACAGCATGTCTGTCAAGGGAAGAGGAAATGAGGGCATCCTGAACAGATTTGAAGCAGAGCCTGCACACAGAACTCTATGCCATCCATCTGACATGGGACACTAGAGAGAAGACTGGCAGAGAGTGAACAAAATGGGAGACTACCGTTAGACCCTATGCTTCACAAGGAGTGAAAAGGCATGAAAGGGCATAACTAATTAACTACATGTAAAATAAACATAACGGTTGTCAGATGTACTTGCACATTAGTTCAATCCATTTGCCTGTACATATCACTATTTGTATACAATATTATATTCTTTGATAGCCATTGTATCTATACATACACATACATCTTGATGGACCATTTTTTTTTTTAAACTTCTGAATTTCATTAACATCCTGTTTGGTGCTATGTAGCTGTAGCCATCCTGATCAACCGTTGTCAAATAAAAACCCAATACTCTATATCCAATATTCTTGTCAAGGACAAAAGTGAATTCCCAGTTTAGAGAATTCTATGGCCGTTCAGATGTTCCAATCCAACTTTCTGAGTCCAGCTTCTAATAATATTTCATCTTTCTGATGAATAAAAAAACAACACCAAAACAAACAAAAAAATGGATAATATGTTAAATCTGTATCAAAACTTCAAAAAAAAAAAAGGCAAACAAATTAACAAACAAAAAATCTCTCTCTCTTAAACCAAAACAATGGATGAAAGTTCACAATGATAAGATTGGTGGCTGAATGACTATTCCAGAGTGCACTTTTTTCTCTATGGTTGCAGAATTACATGTAGATTGACTGCACCTAGAAATTATGCATGTACGATATCCATGACCCCAGACTATGGTGCATTTCTATAATATATTCTGGTGTGCAAAAACATGGTGGACTCCCTATGTCCCACTATGCGTAACAAATGTGGGAAAATGCTCAATATATTTCAATAAATTTAATTCTGAGAGACATTTCTAAATGGGTTTAGAAAGGTTTGTGAAAAAAAAACAAAAAATTATCTATTGAAAAAAGTTGTGATTTCTCCAGTCCCCTCAGTTTGACCAATGCCTGATTTCACTGTGTCAGATTACATATACATCTCTACTTCTTAAACAGTTCTTCTAGCATCATCTCTCTCAGCCGGAGAAAGTTTGAATGAGCATGTTCATAACCCACTTAAGCCGCACGGTGCTGGCCATATATATAACTATATCCCTATAGTACCACTAGCGTCACAACTAATGGTTTTTTTTTGTTTTGTTTCCTCCCTGTATCCATTTCTGCTTCATTCTGAGCATGTAACGAACTTCTCTCAAAGGGTATGTTCCTGTTATTTTGTTAAATAAATCGCTCAGCGAGGCCTACAATTCTACAAACTTATTAAGAAATTGATTGATTGATCCAAGAAAGGGGTGGAGGAGAGTATTACAATGGTGGGTACACATACATACAGTTTTGTGGGCACCAAAAGAAAAATAAAATGTTTTTTTCCTTCTCTTATTCTTCATGATTTTCAACAAGTCAAGTGATCTTTTCACTTGCCAGATGTAGACACTTCCCACCCTAATATCTTTTTATCTTTATTCATGATATCAGATGTCACTATCGAGATATGATGTCACATGTCATTTTTCTATCTACCACAGTAGTGATGAATATTTGATGGTAGATCAATATAGAATACTAGATTTTTGCATATAGATAATGGTGTTGAAAAAAAAATAAGATATAAAAATGTAGGTTTGAAAGTTACTTAAATTAACCCCATCACTGCTATGGCGTCAAACATGTTTTTCCACCCTGGATGACTTTCATACTTTTCATTTTTTTTTCTTTTAAAATTGACTGATCCTAGGAATTTGCACTTCTTGAAAAACAAACTATATATAAAACACCCATATACACCAAAATTCAGTTCTCATGTCTTTGTGTGAGATCTTAATCTAGAACAAATGTGATATCACCTATCCAGACCAAAATGTTCCAGTCCAGTGGAAATGAAATTTCCTGACAATTTCCTTGTTATATGGTCAGAAGGCAGACAGCAACGATGCAGCATAGCACATCGCCACACTCATATGGTAATTACCTAAATAAATTTTTTGGAGGGACTATTTTGAGAAAAATGGGAAAAACAGTTCATTTCACCATATAACATCACACACGTGCTTATTTCAAATGGTGCAATTTTTCATTTAAATTCAACATTGGAAGCAATGCTTTTAAAGTAATGTAGTAAAAGACTCAAATTATTTAGCAATGGCCTGAACTCAGTTGGCCAAAAAAAATTATTTATATAGGCAATTATCGTATGAGCGTGACAACATAGCTCACGGCATGTCTGCGCGACAGCTACATCTCCTTTTAGCTGACCAAGGGTTTGGCAGGGTTGAGGAGACCTCTCAATTTCTCTGTGAGATCCGGCTCTGACTCGTTATCCGGCATCATCTGTACAGGGAATTAAAAAAACTATATAAAAAAAGAATGAACAAAGAACAATATAAAAAAAAAAAAAAAAGTAAGATACTCTATGTTTTCTTTCCTTCTTTCTCTCACTAGAGAAGATGTGACTTAAAAAAAAAAGAAAAAAATGACAACACATGAAAATGTATTTTTACTTTGTTAAGAAATAATTTACAGATACAATCTTTGCCTTTAAAAAAAAAACGTAAATATTTTAACATTTTGCTCTTTCTTCAAATCTCCATTTGGTCCATTGTTGACAACACTGACACAAAATATACACACTTTGTGCGTTAATTGTCAACACAGGGAAAACAATGGGTATTGCTGAAAACATCCAAATTCTGGCAACCTCTACACACAATGTCACTGTGATGCAATAAGTCCACACAGATAATGTAACTGTGATGCCATAGGTAAAAACTGACCCTGTCTATCCTGTGCTTGTGTACTAGACCATCCTTCCCAATGTGAAAGTAGGAAAATGCCTCAAGCCATCTGCAAAACAAACACAACATCTTCAGTGCTCCACCAGTGTCATAGGCCAGTCCTAACTTACAGGCACACTGAGTATTATTCTAAATATGGTATGTCTATACAGCTGAATGAGGAAAGCTGGGCCAGAGTTTTTAATATACATTTTCTAAGAAACAAGAGAAGGACTATATTTAGATAAATGGATGATTGGACGGAGAGTTGGATGGATGTATGGATGGATCGATGAATGAATGGATAGATGCAATGGATGGATGGATGGATACACATGTATGGATGGATGGATGAGTGCCCAGATGGATGGATGGATAAAATTTTATTTGGCCTAAAAACAAAATTTCTTTAACATATATTCACAATCATACACAAACATGTGCAGATAAACTTAAAAAAACTCAGATGTCACAAACAGCATCAGAACAAGGCTGACTCAAATCAAAATATGTTAACTTGATAATGATAAGCATATCCCTGATGGCAAAATAAATTTCCATAACGCTCCCAATTACTTCTAAAGTATAACTAATAACAAATGACCACTTTGTAACATTTTGATTGATTATAGAGAGGGTTTATTCTTGGACATTTCATTGCATCAAGGAACGTCATGAACAGAGTTCTAGAGACATGATAAAGCAGGGTACCACATCAAGAAGATGACACTCACTCCCAGTCTTCTTTTGCAATTGACTTGCGGCTCCAAAACAACTTCCAAAACTTGAGATTCTGTATCTGTGGAAGACCTGTTGATAAACACAACAAATATACATGGTTTGAAGAAAAAAAAATAAATCTTTCGTTGATATAAAACATGGTTTGAAAAAAAAAATCTTTCTTTGTTTTACCTGGAGAAAACTTATGGGTGAGAGCACAGCCAGCCCAGACAACCACTTCCAGAAGGTTGAAAAGCTTATCAAGAATGAAACCATGTCAAGTGATCTGGGTGAAAGTTTTGGGAAAATAAGTTTTCTAACTACATCCCCCGTGTTGTGGTGATGAAACAACTTTTGGAAGCTTTCCTTATTTTTGAAGACCCAGGGGAGGAATCACATATGTCCACTATTTACACATAGTATACATGAGGGGTGGAGATGCATATGTACTTAAGTAATTTCAATGTTCCATTTATACTTTGCATCCTCCCATTCTGAGAAGGTTAGCCTTGAGCTGCTTATTACCTCTTCCTGGTCCTACAACTAAATTACAGATGAAGACTAGGGAAGAGGAATGAAGGTCCATTTTTAAAGACATGTATTTTCAAGATTATGACCCAAGGATTTGGTCTTGAACTTAACTATCCCATCTTAAAAGAACAGAAGGAAAAACCATTGTTGACCAAAGCAATGATTTGAATTACTAACTTTCACAAGCAAAAAACATGGAAGTCTTTCAAAATAAACTCATTTTCTGCCTGGATGATATTTTTCTTTCTAACTGCCAAAGAATGGATGAGACTGATCTGGAGGTCATGTCTGTGACTTTGTTGTATGATTTGGAGGCATTGTAGCTGCGACAATGTTTTGCTGTATCCAATGGTTCAATAGATCAGCTTACAGTACTGGAAGCATCTTGTCAAAGTCAACTAGGCAAACAGCCTGTAGTCTAACTTAGTTGTAAGTGAAGTACTTGAAGAATTCTGGTCTAGATCTTTTTCCTAAAGCAAATACAGTTCTCAATACAATGGACACATTCTGAATCATCACATGGCCAAACCTTTGTTTGGCCATGCAGAGCTTCAATCAGATTGTAAGCAATATTAATGGTATAAACTATTGGGCTTTTCAATTAAAATGCATAAAAATTTACTTCAAGATATCTATGGAACTACAGAGCTAAAAAAAATCCTATCAGATCAGCTATAAATCCTTGGGCATCTGCAGTGGGTGTATTATATGTTTACAAACAGGCATAAACCAGATAGAAAAAAAACCAGCAGAATGTGCAGATTAATTCACCAAGACTTTATCCTACCATAATAATGATAATACCTGTTAAGAGTGATGTCAATTTGTTCAATACCAAGTTCTTCATATTATTTTCTGGATTAGTTGCTGGTAGACAGTCGTCTTAGATTTTAAGACATCTTTCTACAATAATACTTTTAAGAACGTGGCCATTTACAGAAACACTGCCATAATACTCATAGACAGGATTAGATCAACAGCCGAATCTGCTTAATTCGAATTTGCTGACACTATCCTAATGGGTTCGCGATAACAGAATTCAACTTCCAATTTTAACAAGGGAAGCAAATTACTGAATGACTAATGAGGCACTTCACAAAAAAAAATCATCTTTTTTCCGAATTTCCCCTTATCTTAAATTCAAGCCCACTCGTTTAATTGGATTGTTAACCCTAGCAAGGCCTGCCTTGAAAGCGCAAGTAAAAAAACAAATATAGGAAGAAAGGTGTTATAGCGCTTAGTCCTGAAAACACTGTATAGTTTTATCCCTGAAAAGACCTGTTGATGAGTTGGTTCTAGCCCTGAAAAGAACTATTGATGAAGGGCTGCTGAGAAAGTTTTAGCCCTGAAAAAGGTTATATTGAGTAAGTTGTAGCCCCGAAAAGGGCTATCACTAAAGTGTTAACTCTGAAAATGGTCAGAGGAAGCCATCACATAGTCTGTCAAAGTGTCTATAAAGCAAATCAACTGCAAGCGAAAAAAACGAGTATGAAGTAGAATCTGGCCAATCCCACCACAGTGCTAGAACCAAGATGGTGATCATAACACAGGCGCAATGCCCTATTATAGTGTTGCCTACACCCTTCTTAATACATCATTTGTGCTGTGGGCTCTACTGGGATGCCTGATTATTGATCGATTGCTCGGCAGCTCTGGTCCAGGTCTCTGATGTTCACCCACCTCTCCCTCCTGAACACATGAGGCTACTTACAACATACGTGGCATAGGGCATGCTCAATACATGTAGATTTACTGCTTAATCCCTCTTGCCCCTTTGCGGTGCTGTCTCTTTATGTTCAGACCATCGGCATCCGGGTTGGTGGAAACAATAAGGAGAGGACAATAGCCGATTTTCAACTTTGTGGCGGCACTGACTGGTTCGAATAAAAGAAACTTCATGATAATCACTTCTAGTTATGCAAAGACATTTAATGCACGCAAAGAGGAAAAAAATTTATTATTTTGTTTTTTATTCAAACGATTAGAAATTCAATTTGACCCGAGTTTGATTCAAGTGGACTCAACTGTATGCCCTTCCACCACATTAACACTGGGAGGATTCAGAGCAAACCCATAGTGATCTGACTCACCTTTAAGTCTCCAGTGAATTCGAACAACCCCAGTCTGTTCTAGTGTTGTGACGCTTAGGATCTCCATGGAGGTGCTGAAGAACTGAGAGTAGATGCGCAAGCGCAACTTGAAGAGCTCCAGTTTGTATGCATTCAAACCTCTGCAACGACAACAGTACTGAACATAAAAACCATATGAAGGTAATTCTGCAGTAACTACTGGTTTATTTTATACACTTTGATGATTTGGTCATTTCATGTACCGTTTATCCATGTTACAGCAATTTCTCTTAGCTAAAATCAAAATCTGTGAGCAGTCTGTCCTCAACCATGAGGTAAATTCAACATGGTAAAGTTATGCACACATCAAAAAAATGATCTGAGATCAGAACAATATAATGCAGCTTCAACTTGTCAAATTCCCTTGTTGATATTGTGTGATACTCCGTTTACTTTTTCTCTCTCAAATTTTCTGCAAAAGCAAGCCATTGGGGACCATTGCATAGATCATCTCTTGTCTCAACCCATTCACTGAATTCTTATAAAATTTTTCTACATGATATAACTTGCATTCTATTTGCTCTCCCATCTGCTTAAAAAAAAACTGTGAATTTTAGAGGTTGTCTGAACTCTAAGAATTCAGCATGACATCTTATGTGAAAGCACATTTTGTATAGTTGGCATTTCATCAGTTAAAAAGACTTGGTGCAAATTTCACTTTACACAATAGAGATCAGTGATTTGTATTAGGTCTTGTTCTCTCACTGGTCAATTTTAAATTCAACTGTTGAAAGAATTCAACATTTATTCCTAAAATCTTTGAAGATTTATTCATCAACATATATGTTTATATTTAAAAATGAGAAAGATGTTCAAAGCATATTTCCTTCCATCATCTTGACATCATGAAAAATAGTTGCCTCTAAATGTGGAATGAGACTGTGAACACTAGGACTAACAGTTAAGACTGAAAGAAAAACAAAATTTGGAAAAGCCAATGCACAAAGTATTTCAATGATGACTCACACTGCCACTTTATTATCACCAAACAGATTGTTCTCCATCACAACATTTCTGTGCAGCATTTCGTGGTCTGGAGTCCCTTTGAATAAATTATTAACCTGAGACAGCAGAAAAACTATATTAAAAAATGACAGACAACGATACCAAAAATATCATGTAAACGTACACGTCTTGTCATTGTCACAATAATGTTTTGATGTTGAAATCTGCATTCTCAACAACAGAGCAGAAATCTGTTTGTTGTCATTTCACAAGTTGCCTAGATGGAAAATTCATGAAATTTGTGAGATGCGACTGAAGTACAAGAGTAAGTTTCTCAATGAAGCAACAAAAAATATCTGAATTTCTATCCTTGCTTAGTATCTCATGATGGTGATGAGGAGTTAAATCATAAATGCAACTGAAAACTGTTTCATACAAAGGACTGAAAAATATTTGGCTCACTAGCAAGCTGGCACATCAATCATTGGTCCATTGTAATACAGTTGAGCACAGAAAACTCAAAACTAATCTCAAATTCACGGATATGTTGAATGCTCTTTTCGGCCCCATTCAAATTCATATATTTTCTTTGTTATTAACTAATTCATTTCTCGAATTCGTGACACGTATACTTCTTGAACAATTTTATCATCATCTACAGTATCTCAAAGTGGCAAAAATGTGCGGGAATGGTAGGGTTTGGCAGTGTATAATGTAGGTCTAAATTTGGGCTTCCTCACTGAAGACGATTCTCTGGGAGGGGGCCGTGTGGTAATTGAGGGGACTGGTGGATAATATAGACCACACATGCTGTCTGTGTTACAATCAATAACCATAGCCTACATCGAGATGCATGTGCAGCGACATGGCAGGGTGCTGTCTGAAAGACAATGAATGATGTCGTGCAGATGAACTGTGTCTGAAGGGTGGTAATTCCTAGAATTTTGTTAAGATTGGACTACATTAGTGTCATCATGATTATGTCCCTTAGCAGTCCTTCTATTCCTTTGTGAAAAAAGACCGTCAGGGAAATCTCGAAAACATTTTTGGATCTCTGAGAAATTAGAGTTTTTGTGCTCGACTATATAAAATTATCATCATATTACATCACTGTATGAGACTAAAACACAATCGTAGTCTTCGTATTTCAATTTTTCTCCTACCAGTGTTTGGAAGATGAAACCAGGCAAACCATCGAATCTGCAGATTAATAAAAGATAGCTGAAGAACAAAAACTGGACTGCAAACCTGCCCTTCACTCCAGACAATCACTTTCACAGTGAAAGTGTCATCTTATTTTCCTCTTCAATGAAGTTTTCTATATTTTGGTTTGTAGTTAGCTTATCACTGAGCTGAGCAATAAGCAATCATTCTACAACAAATTTGGAAGAAAATAAAAAAACATTCATAATCAATCAAATTCAGGAGACATTGCATAAAAAAATATCTGATCACCACAACATTTAGATCTACAAACAAACATTTTAAAAAAGTGAAAGAAAAAAAAATTGAACCATGACAGTTTACTTCAACACCTGACACTATTAAGTACTAGTTTCATAAATGATACACATTTATAAAAATTGCAAGACTTACTAATTTTGGAAGTTTTTCCCTGGCATCGTGCATCTGTTCAGGGCTTGGTCCATCTTTTGAATTACCATTCCCTCTTGGCTTAGGGGTCTCTCCAGTATCTCCTGAGCTGTACAAATGTGTGATGGATAAATCCCTGCTGCTCCCACTAAACAATTGAATATTGTCATTATTCCGCACAATGCCATCTAGTCCTGAAGACATAAGCAACGGATTTGTGGCCAAATGAGATGAGCCACCAGCACAAGGATGAGAATTTATAATATCTATACACATTTTCTCTCTTGTGGAGCCATTTCCGAGAGTAATCTTTTCATTATGAAGACCCACAGGGTCTACAAGGATATCGTCACTTGTAAAACTCACAGATTTCACTGAAATAAGCAAGGAGTTGATGGTATCCACAGTACTGGTCCTTCGTTTAAACTGGCTTGCTGGCAGATCTAGTGTTTGATACAAGTTTTTACAAGAAACAGGAAGGTATGTTGTTTCAGTCCTGATTATTAAAGGTGGTTGAAGCTGATGTAGTAAATCTGAGTCACTTGGTGACCTGAGCACTGTGCATATAGGAAGTGTCATACTGTCATTACTATTGGACCCATTTTGACAGAGTGGGGCTCTGTCTCGATGGTCTGTGCACGGGATGCTCAGCGCAGAACTGGTTCCATCTACTGTGGACTGAGGGAAAGTAAATAAATAAATATACACCAATCAATATGGTTGGCTGATGTAAATGAGTTTTATAAAAATGATCATTCTGTGAGTAATTCTAATAAATAACAAGATAAAGTGTTTTTAAATGCCAGTTAAAAAATTATATTAACTCTAGAACTGCGACCCAGCCTAAGGGCTATAACGCCCTGCGGCGTGCCTTGCCGGGTTTGTCAATCTGGATCTCGGTGCTAGTACTTAGCCTCAGGGTGTTTATTCTGACTATAAAGACTCCGTCTTGGCTTTGGAGTACACAATGCAGGCCTAGATTGACCACCTTGTTGACCAATGTCTTTCTTTAATCCCTCCCCTAACTCCACCCTTTCTTCACATGTAATAATAAAAATTTGCAATGAGCCAATGGTAGGAGAAGGGATTGTATTTACAAAGACATGTCAATTTCATATGGGTGCCAATTTTCTCACTCCTCGTCCCACAGACTATTCCCATTACAGATTTGCTCATAATCTGATGCAACTGCTTGGATGAAACCACTTCACATAGGGGTGTATTTACGTTTACGTTATAGAATCTCAGTGTAACCTGCAAGCTGTCATCCCTGTGACCACGTGGACTTAGATTATTCTTATCAGACCAGACTGGCTGACGTCGACAGGGCAGCAGTGACTACAAAGAAATATATACAAGTGATCTAACGATGGCACAGGGTGAGAGCACAAGAGAGCTATCTGATATATGAACTAATAGATACATAGGCGACTTTAGCTTTCATTCATAGCAATTATAGCTCACTTGTGCTCTCAACAGCTTGATCGCTGGTCAAGGCGAAACTTGTTCAGTGGGTCAAGTGGTCAGGGTAGTCTGCGTTATTATTCAATACGGTATAAACAAAGAGACAGAATATTTGATACTCTCTCGCATCATAACATAGTTTCTTTTGATTGTAATTTCTGACCACTTGAGAGGACTTGAGTGGGCCATGTGGCCTTTGATTTCTGTTCTCTTCCGTTCAAGAGGATTTCATCTTTTGGCATGGAATTTCTCACTGTTCTATTAGGTAAAGTTTCCTTTACCTTGTGAAGGAGTGTCTGTTGAGCTGCGCATACTTATGGCGATAATTTGACAAAACAGAGGCCGATAAATCCCAAGTTTAAGTGACATGATGAGAAATATCACAGCGCAACGAAGAGTCCCCACGAATAAACACGAGCATTGCATGCAGGGATTCGCTTCACCTGTCGTAAATATGTGGTTCGCAGTTCTTTACAAGTTCTGTTTACAAAATATGTCTAGGACACAGATTTGATCAGATTTCATATATATGCCAACAGAATGGGTAGGCTCTTAATGACCTGGAAGCAACTACAAACAAAAACTTGTAACATCTCTTCCATAATTCACACTCACTAGCATACAATTTACCATAAGTGAACCATCACATCAACATCTGTGCTCTTGCAATTTACATTGGTGACCAGCCAAAGTAGGGGGAATCTTTAGACAATAAATGGAGTTGATTCTGCATAATCTAGATCTAGATAGCTTTTCATTTGGATAGTACAGACATCATGCCTGAATTCTGTATTTCTTTTGCTTTTCAATACAACTGACGTGAAGGTCATAATACAACATTTAGTTCAGCGAAGTGTCTGGTGGGTTGTGTTCATTCATGCGCTTACGTTTTTCGTCTGGTCTCCTTCATTCACACGCGTAGTGAATCCCACAGACTTAGTAGAAGGAATGAGTCGCAAAGTCTGCCTCAGTTTCCTGAAGTGATAAGCCATTACAATGGGGCGCGCATAAGATTCAAATTCATCGACGAAATGCAGCCTACATTAAACAGAAAGGAGAATCGAAAATAAACAGGAAACGGAAGTTCCTTCGTTACATAAAAAGTTCACGGGCGTGTAAATTGAAAACTAGTAAGACCTTTCTTTTGACATGAAACAACGGTGAAGATAATTTTTCAAAAATTATGCTTAATATATATGTATAATATGTACTACCACTGTTTGAGCTAATTCTGAAACTACATTGTATAGCCTACATTATGTTGAATAAATTAGATCTGGTTCGTCTCAACCTGTGCAAAGTCCGAACAAACTGACCATTGATTATTTCCTCCAGATAATCATGAACTTTTTTCTTTCTTTTTTTTTCTGTTAGACTTGTCTGTGTGCTGTTGTTTCTGACAGCTTCTGTAAGCAGGCCATGTATATATATTATCTAGCGTGTGTTTGTATGTGTGTGTGTGTGTTTGCGAGTGTGTATGTCTGCGTGTGTGTGTGTCTACGAATGTTTATGTGTGCGCTCGAACGTGCGCTCGAATGTGCTTGCGTCTTTTCGGGATTGTTTTATTTTTTAAAAAAATGTATTGTTATTATTATTATTATTAGGCCTATTGCATATTATTATTATTATTAGCAGTAAGCACAATAAAACATTGAGCGCACAAGCGTAATTCGAACCTATCAATGTACGCTTATTTATTTATTTATTTTTAAATGGGCATGATCCCTCCCTTCTCTTTCTGCTTTAAAGAAAATTAAAAAAAAGAAAAAAAGAAAAAGAAAAGTGTGTGTGTGTGGGGAGGGGGGGGGGGGGGGGGGCAAGGGGAAACAACTTCAAAACAACTCACACAGACTTCTAGAGGTCTTACCACCATTGTTAGAATAACAACATGTACAAGGAACGTGAACCACAGCTTGATGCCAGAATATGCATGATGTATTTGAATTACACGTATATGTATAGCATGTGCCGTAAGTGTGCATAAATGAGGGAATGTGTGCTCTTGTCATTTCTCATTATTTTTTTCTCTAATAACTATGAGAATAACTCCTCTTTTATTTATTTATTTTTTCCCCTAAGCCATTCAATTCCAAGAAAGTAGGATTATCTCTGCTTTAAGTGGCTGCCCTGTTTTTCGGTCAAAATTTTGGTAGAAATTTTAACTTTTGAAATTTGATCAGAACAACGATGTCTCCCTATACTCTTAATTCAAATTTTAATTGCCTAGGGTTCCTTAACGTGCACAAGGTCCATACAGGATCTCTGAAATATTTTTACTATTATTTACCCATATCCGAGAAGGCAATTCATCAGGCTTCCCTTCCAACACTGAATATGCAGATTTCAATCTTCGTCTTCCCATTCCCAGACAGCAGATCCGAGTCCACGACCTCCACTATGCGAGCTTTTCGCCAAGCAGCAGAAGCGTTACCACACAACCGGCCCCCTCCCCCCGACCCCAAAGCCTCCTCCTGAGAAAGTAAAATGTTATCTTATCTTTTATTCTGTTGTTATTTTTGATTGTTCCATCCTCACCTGCTGCTATGCAGAGTAACTATATTATTATGTACATGGACTAAATTATATGTATCACTGGACAATCATTCCTTGAGATTATTGAGAGTAATGCAAGGACTTTGGGAATTGTTCTTGACCAAAGAGATTACTATTTACAGCACAGGTTGTATTATAATCTCTTTCTTTTGACAGTCCTATTACTATTAGCCTTTGTCAGATACAAGAAATGGTTGAACAAACAGTGTAAAGATGTGAAAAATTATTTTTGCCGTCTTGGCTTGAAAGCTACACCCTGGAAAATTTAAAAAAAAAAAAATCATGATGCAATGAAAATGTGTTTTTTTAAATTTGTTATACCCTTTCTTTCTTTCTTTTTTTTTTTAAATTTAATATTTTAAATGACAAGAAGAAAAGTGATCTCTTCCCTCTCTACATTGCTTGTTCAAACACCCCTGTGGTTAAAAAAAAAAAATTGCCATTGTATTCAGATAGACGCATTTTATTTTGAATTTGTAAACAAACGAGTAATACGTTTTCAGTGCTGTGAATATATACCGAGAACAGTAACAGCTGTTTTCTTCATCATCATCTGATCACGTCTGATATATATATATAGATACAATGTAGATAGATAGATAGATAGATAGATAGATAGATAGATAGATAGATAGATAGATAGATAGATAGAT
>JBCEWB010267285.1:0-22991 GCA_039654565.1 Peronia peronii
TATGACTTATGCTATGGTTGGGAAGATTAAAATGATGTCCTACGGGGTACGTTTCAGGGTTCGTTTTCTTTGTCCTATAAATGCATCATCCGTTCAGCATTACATTTTATTTATAAATATACTTTGATCACCATGCTGATGTCCATTGAATCCCAACACAAACAAAACAAACAATACCCTTCCATGTAACATGTTCAAGGTCCTGAAACTTTGAAATTGTGCAATACAAATCTCATTCTGAATTGTCTTTTTTAGCTGGTATTTGCTGCAAAACTCTACTTGTGCCACTGATATTCCAGTAAATTAAACAAACACAATAAACTGCATGAGATTTTGTAAGCATGGACGTGGAATCTCTGCTGACTCTTAAGCAAACTTCAAATATCTCATCACTGAATTTCCCAATCTAACTCATTGCTAAGCATGGCTGGGTCAACAGTTTGTTCCTCTAATATCATTGTATGATATTTAAGTGTGCACAGCTGAGATTGGTGCAGATTTTTTTTTTTCTTAATTTTGATTAACATGCTTGATGATACATCGTTTGCATCTGTGGCCATTCCCAAGTAAATCATTGGAGCTTGGTTTTTTTTTTTTTTTTTTTTTTTTTCTCCCCCCCTAATGTGAAAAAGACCATAGAACTTGCTTCTTTTTTTTTCCTTTTGTGAATGGCACAATATAGGTATAATTGTGTTGGTGCATCCTTAAACAAAAGCTCAGTTGTAACACCAACCCATATTTGAAATTGACCATGTAATTTTCTTCCTTTTTTTTTCCTCTGAATTGGAAATCACCATACAGGTTTGAGCTATATAACTGGAAATGTAATTTTTGCTATATATTTGTTTTGAATGTCGAATGTTAAATTTAAATTCCATTGCTCATTATATAAGATGTCCAATGATATCAACATTGGAATTATGAGATAATAATTTCATGATTTATGTCATCGAATTTGCTCATCTTTTCTTTGATTTGGTAAACTGTCACCAGATTGATAGAGCCTTATTTCTGACAGTGTGAATACTTGGTGCAAAACTTTGTGTCTCCACCAGAGATTGAACTTCAAGTTCAGTGGACTTCAAATGTTATTGCTCCAAGAAGAAATGTACATACTATTCTAAATACGTAACGGTATTGAAAAGAAAGAGATTCAGGAAGCATTTTCTATAACAGCATGTCTGCATGATATATTTGTATTTGCCCTATGTTTTGCAAGCTGTGAGAAATATTTCTTCAACATTACTGTTTGGTTTTTACAGATGAATCACGCAATCTGATGATACGAGGCCGAAGTAAACGAGTGCTAGTGTTGGCAAACACTTTGTGATTGCTTTGTAAATCACAGCTTTATATCTTACTTGTATCAATTTTGCCTACAGTTTCTGTATGTGGTCTGAACCATGTCTGCATTGCTCCCACTGCACAAATGTCTTGCTGCTAATTGCTTATGAAAATGTTACTTGCTTTCAAGCCCATGACAACTATTGTGTCATAAGGTGCAGATCTCTACAAAGAGTAATTGTCTTTTTATAGGTATGCAGGAGCAGTAATCAAGTATTCACTAACGAGGAAACATTTGCTGATTTCTAATGAAAATGCTGTTGTTATTATTTCTTTGCTAGCAGACCTATGACTACCCTTGTGCACTGATGTGCAGATCTCTGCATTGAATTATACTGGTTTTTTTTTTTTGACAGATATACAATATATGAATTAATATTCAACCACTCTCAGCATATGAAACCTATAAATTCTGGAATTCATTTGCAAAGTCTTAAGAAGGCAATACATGCGTGTATACAGTCTTGACCAGCCTGAGGTTGTGATTATTTTGGCAGGATCAGCATTACATCTTTGTAGATGGTTTTGTAAGCAGGACAGTTTTATGCCAGTCCTTCAGTGCAAGATGTGTATGTGCACTGCCTAGAAAACTATTTATGTGAGACTATCAGCTGATAGAAAACAAGTATGCTCATTTGGAGCAAATTTCAGCAACATTCTTCAGTGGCAAACATGCCAAAAGATAAATATGATTTTGGTTCAAACTTCATGTCTAGTAGTGATTTTTGAGATCTTGTATAAGTAATCTGACAAATTTTTAGATATTTTACTGCTGTATGCACATTTCTATTCTAATCTTTTAATTACATGTGTACATCTTGACAATTTCTTGCGATCTGCTTTTGACACTGCCAAGGTTTTGAATTCAGAATGTTCATTTGGCTAATTTCTGCCTTCCATTTTTCTGTGTTATCTTTATTTGTGCTTCAATTTTTTTTGTTTTTCTTTGTGCTGATTTTATGCCTTTACTTATGAGCTGCAGCTTTTTTCCATAGCAATGCTTGCATACGTTGCTTTATTCATTGGTGGTTTTGTGATTCCCTATTTATTACATTCTTTTCAGAGCCACGCTCATTCATTTATGCATTGTCTCATATGCTGTGCATTTTGCATAACCTCCACTTTGAGATGTGGTGAATTTGTGTCCACAACTGAATTGAATTAGAATGATGATGTAATTTAATCAGAGTTAATCCACATGCAAAAGTATGTTGAAAATGTCTATTTGTGATAGGAATGTATTGCTTTTCAAAGAAAAGAATTAACTATGTCCTGTGTTCACATCCTTGTAAAGTTGTCTGCCAGCAAAATCAAGATTCCAGGTAGTTCATCTTTAATCACAAATGGTGTATTTTTTTTTTTCAAATTTAAGTCTTATAACAAGTCTATATAAAATAGTAAAGAATATCAGCTATGAGTGATTTCTGTTAACCGTCACTGACATGATGTTGTGTTCGAGTGTTCGCTTTCTTAGCCTGTTTCTGTGCAAAAGAGCTGATAATGGAAACAAAGCAATTGTGACAATATTTTTTGCGAAAATGCATGTTACAAAAAATTTTGCTCAGATGAATCCAATTTATACACTACATAGCACAGCAGTCCTAAGAAAAAAAATAGAGATGTTATAAGAATACATAATATAACTTTGCATGAGTTACAAATTCAAACGAACCGATTCAAAATTTGTTAATGCCAAATGTTTACTATTGAAAAATTTCTTTGTTTCCCGAAAAGAGTGGAGTTGATGCTGTCAGACATAAAGAAATTTGGGGATTGCCGATGGCTGTGCATATATCTGGACAAACAAAAAGTCATTGTTAGTCAGTTCCACTGCAGGGGACATATCACTGATCTTTTCTATCTCTATATGTTGAAACAGAGGGATATGTCTGATTTGGTTTTGTTTGCCTTTTATGTAGAGCCAAGACCCAGCACTCCACCAAAGAAGGAACCAGTGCGGAGGATTCCAGTGTTGATGTCAAACAAATCAGGTCAGCAAGAGTTGATGCTGCATGCCGGGTGTTTACATTTTGTTTGCATGCTATGTTGATCCAGGACTGGTGTTTTCTTCCTACATTCTCTTCATGCCTCTGCTCACAGCTTTTTTTTTCTCATGGTGTTGTGTGAAGATTTGCACTTGGCTTTTTATTTTTTAGATCCTCATAACTTCAGCTGCCTTGATCATAGCAGGAGAGTTCAGTTGTTGTCCTTCAGTTTGTTTTTCTGAAACCTTTAGAAGTCACAATATTTAAAATTATCTTTCGAGCTGTTCTCTGACAAACTGTGACAAAATGCCTTTTTGCCTGAAAAATGTTGTTTCAAGAAAAATTGTGTTTTTGTGTTGTTGTTTTTTTTTTTATCTGTTTTTTATATATGGAATACATAGTGAACTAAATGTTTTTTAGAGAATGAGGCAATACAAAATGACTTAATATTGTGCAATTGTATATTTGAATAGGTGGGGAAATAATTAAACTCTGGTGGAAAAGGCATATTGCCAAAGTGCATTAGTGCTAATCTGGGTTTATGAAATCTGTTGCTGACTATTGCCATACAAACTGCCCTGTCATTGTTTTTTTTTTCATACATTTCAAACTGCTGCAGTGATACAAAGACTCTTATCCATGTTGTATTTGATAAATCTGCTTTACTTTTTCACAGTCAAGATGTCCAACACAAAAAACTTTAATCCCTTTCTAATTCTAATCTTTTGAGCTTCAAATCTCCATTCTCATTATTGTTTGGCACAATCAAACTGTTATTGTGCTGGAACACTATTAAAAAATTAAAAAGAAAAGAAAAAAAAAATTCGCATTGTCATGGCACATCTTTGATGTGAATCATTTTCTGAGTAAATTATGGGTTTGATATCTTGACTGAAAAGAACAAAAGTGTGGTTTTCATTTGTGATCAACAATGTCAAGAGAAGCAGATCGGTTTTTCATGGTATTCATTGTTTATATTGGAGGTGCAAACATGGATATTTGTTTTACTTATTGACAGAAAGTTTTTTGTATTTTGTTTTTCTTCACTGGTTTGTGGATTTGATGTCTGGCTTCAGGGTTTGTATTTGTTTTTATTTTTGTTTTAATATGATTTTGCTTGACTATCAAAGAAAGTGCCCAGCCTTTTATTTTCATTATTTTTTTTTTCTTTGCATGTAAAAGATTTCCTGTGTTGCTTTCACCTGAATTGACCATCACCCAATTTTGTGGATACCTGCATCAGTCAGATGTTATTTTATTCTGTTTTTTTTCCTGGCAGCTCCAGGAATTGTTTTTGAGTTCAGGCATGCATTTTAATTTATTCATGCCATGTTTTGTCAACCCATCTACTGAGATCTAGGAATGTTAGATCTCAGCTTGACAGAACATGGCATTATTATGTATTGTTTTGTGTGATCTCTTTCACTAATTGACTTTTATGTAATGTTATATTCAAAAGTAATTAATTCTCTATTTATTGTCAAGAGGTTGCATCTTTGTTGCTTTGTCTTAGAAGTGTCAAGGTGCCAATCTGTTAAATACAGATGTTTTAAATTTGTACTGGAATTCCTTTGCAAAAAAATATTACTCAGTAATAACATGTGACTCAGTTTGAGGCCTAGGTTTTCATTTCTTGAATGTGTTGATATCATCATAGAAAGCTGATTTTCCAGCAGTTTTGAACAGCATTTAAGTATTTGCTCCAAAGTCCCTCTCTCATAGGCAAAATGACAAACTAGGTTTTCAGTCTCCTTGATGTTGCCAAAACAGATACAAAAAGTTTAAAGAAAACTGTCGCTTATTTGCAGCTGCATGTTTATCCCTTTCTTTTTGCATTTTTACATTGAAAATTATAAGAAAAGGTCAATTTTAAAAAAAAAAAAAAATGCATTTTTACGACTTGAAATATGTTTGTTGTGCTTTCTGGATGTTTTGTGACTGACAGCTTTGGATGTATCCATATGTGAAATCAAATGCGTTTAAGTTCTTATCTGATCTATGGTTTGTAAGTTCTTGATTATGTCTCTGTGACCTCACGTATGTACACAAATAAGCAACAGATTTGAGAATCTCCTAAACTTTTGATTGCAGTTAACTCCAAGGTTATTTCAGATAAGTTTCATGTCACTAATTCTGGCTGCATTTCTGTTGCCATTTAATTCGGTTTTTTTGTTTTTTCTTTATTTGTTTCTCTTATGTTAAGATTTATTGGATAGAAGTTTATTTTCCATGTGAATTTAGCAAATTCTCAGTATCACACATTCACTCAGGCTTTTATGTCACTATCTGATAATGTTGATTATTTATATTATTATTTTTGCTTTCTGATGATACAGTGGAACATACTTAAACCAAAAACGGCTAAACCGAAAGAAAAATTAATCCCCTTTTTTTTTCTCTTTTACTCTTTGTTAATGGACTAGCGATAAACCAACGTTAACTTTTGGGGGAATGCGGCTGAACTGAAAACAATGACTTTGATTGTAGTGGAAGCCAGCGACCTATTCTTAATCAAGCATGCTTATCACCGACACGCCATTCTCTCATCATCAGGCCTGAGGCCACCAGTAGGTGCCGAAGACAGAAAGGTTTAGGGGACGGGGGAATTGTGTCAGTGAAGCAAGTGCACATTGTCTGTGGAATCCATATTATGCGGTGTGCTGACGATGTTTGGGCACCGTGTAGTTTCAGATGACCCGGGTGGTTACTCATATTGACCTTACAGAATTTGTTCTCCTCTACTGACAACTTCCACCATACCAGTTTGGATAAAAACCAAAATATGTTTAAACCGAAATAATATGTCCAGTCCCTAAAATTTTGGTTTAAGCATGTTCCACTGTATTATTTATCAATGACTCACACAGTTGCAAGCTGCATCAGTCTTATTGTTGTTATACAGTTGGTGCCATTTCAAGATAAATCTTTTTGCAGATGCTAAGTTACGCAGAAGAGTTACTTTACTGTACTATGATGAACTAAACTTGACCAAAATGGTCTACTTATTGCATTGTCATGTCTTTTTCTGTTTTAGTTTATTGACATTGTGATATATGTCAGAATCATGCATGATCTTCTTGTCAGAAAATATGGAAGCACATTCTTGCGGGCCAAACAGTGTGCAAGTTCTGTGGCAACAAAGACATATTATGTGTTGCATGCCCAGTTGGAATGTGAGGGATGTCAGATTTTTCATAGATAGAAGTACTGGTGTCAGTAGAAAGGGAAAGAGAGAACTTTACTTCAGTCAGAAAGCTTATTTAGCTCTCACTGTTCTGTGTTGAGACATTCACAGTCAAAGTTAACTCCTGTAAACCTGTGCATATACTGTCAAATTTGATTTTCTTCACAAAGCTTTTCTTTAATGTCCAACTCATTTCATCTGGCCATACAACTTTTTCATTTTTTGGATCTTGTTCTATGATGACAGAACATTACTAACAATTCATTGGGTTTTTTTTTTCTTCCTCACAGCAGCCTCTTCCCCCTCGGCAGCTGGAACTGCCACCAGCAAGAAATCCTCCTCACCCACCCCAACCAAGAAGAGTCAGCTTTCATCATCAGCAGCAGTGTCACTAGGTGTAGCAGGAGCAGCTGCTAGGTATGTAACCTCTGCTTGGTTAATTATTAGATTAGCATAATTAGATTCTTGGTAGAGATAGGACCCATTTTCACAACCATCAGAAACCATTATGTTCCTTCTATTGTTTATATCTGTGTTCCAATTATTGACTTTGGTAAGCAAAGGCAAATAAAATTTCTATAATGCTGAACCACATAAGAATTGCAAATACCAATTTTAAAATGCTGCAGCGATTTCTGAAAAAGCTAGCAGTTATAGTCCCATCTGTGCAAGGGTTAATATTTGAAGCTGCGGAACTGCAGACTAGGAGTCAATGTCAGAGATGAGGAAAATATTTAAAAAGTCAGAAGTAACTCTTTCATTTATTTGTGTACCAAAAAAAACATTTGCAAGATAAAGTTATCATGGAGAAAAGAAGTGAGAGAAAATTTGGACTTGAGAAAAGTAATACTAGGGTAAGGGAAGGAGAGGATGAAAAAAGAGAGAGAGAGAGAAAAGGTAGACAGAAAGAGACACAGAGTGAGGAAAGAAATTTGAGAGTTCTGAGACAAGTTTAGGAGAATTGAAGAGAAGTGAGTGGAGAGGAGATTGCTCCAAACTTTGTAACTTAGCCAAGTATGATATTAACCACAAACCCTATCTGCTCTGCACCAGAAGAAGTTCAGCCAACAGCCTCAGTTCTAGCATGCTGGCTCGCCGGGGCTCCATGGGCAGTGCCAACAGCACAGGTAGTGGTAAGTCCCAGTTATCTCCCTCTTTCTAGTCAATCCCTTATTGACATAAGATCAGGCTGCTTCTTATTATGCACTGTTTTCTATTCAGCAAGTCTCTTGTAATTAGTATTGCAAAGAGAGTATGACAAGCATCTTTCGTAATTGTGGTCCAGCCAGCTGCAAAAGCCCATTTTAGCCACTTTGTTGATGTGATCTATCGCACATATATGGCATTTATTTCTGTACGGTAAAATCTATTATGACCCTTACCCACCCAACATAAACAGTCATCTACATTCTCAGCTTCATGGGAAGTATACACTGTTAGGCACTCAAGTCATTACCATTCTTACAATATCTTCATATGTTGTGCTCCAGACACCTACATTCACATGATTTGATGAACACTGTATGTGTTAAAGATATACTAAACATTGTCTCTCCAGACACCAATGTGAAGACAAAAACAGCAGCCACATCACGGGCAGGCAATGCTCCAGCTGCAAGGTAATGTGATTGTACAGTCATCAGAGAAAACCTTAACCCCTTCAGTGCTTTGCCCGGAACCATTCTGGGCTAAATATGTGCACGATGTGCCTATAGCCCGGAAGCATTCTGGGCCTATGATGACAGCCAATTTCAAGGATATAATCAGGATACGTTAGGTTACATATTATCTGAGTGACTTCCCTTGCTGTCTTCAACCTCCTCTGTTTTGTTTTGAAGCGTCGGTTGTGCGTGAGCGCTTGTTTCAAGTCGGAAATTAGTGAATTTGTGCGTACTTTCTGATTTGTGTTTCGGTCAAAATGACGAGTAAAAAGAAAACATCATCAGAAGTGTTAGATGAGATGCTGCACGACCATGATGGTGCTGATGATGACGAAGGTAGCTCAGTTAAATCTAGATCTAGATCTAGTAGGGACGTGTCTCAATAACTAACCTAAGTTCTAGATTTAGATCTAAAGACTAACAGAAACACATATAAATACACTTAGGGTTTTTTTTTTCCACCCATAAATATGTATCAACAAGTTTAAAAATAGAATTTAGGAGGTAGAGGAACATATTTAGAGAATATTTATATGCAAAATTAGCAGAATACTGTACATAATAGGGAAATTATAGATAATTTAGTGCAACCAATCTGACTGTGGGCAAGGTTGAGAAAACTTCCCTGGCACAGGGCACTCCTAGCTGAAAGCACTGCAAGGGTTAAGTTCAGTACAACTTCGGTAATATATGCTTTAAAAAATACATAGCAAAGATGGACTTTTTCAAGCAGTTAAATTACAGAAAATCTTGTACAATAATAGTGATATTCATAAATCTTGTGTGTGTAGCACTTATGTGCTTGAGATTCATGCATCATTTTAACAAATGTAATACATAGACATATATACAATTCAGGCATATGTCTGTAAAACAAAGTTGCCCATGATACATAAATAACATTGATACAAAAATATTTATTTCTGTAATTACTTGAAAGATAAAATAGTCCACTTTATTTGAGAAATTATTAAATGCCATTTGTCAAGCAACGGGGTAAAATGAGTTAATGGCAAAGGTGGCCTCATTGAGAAATAAGATTTTATTGACTATGAAGTCAGAAGAATTGACTTGTGAAGTGAATATTTCAGCATAGAAGTGTCATACACCTTTCCTTTTCCAATGAAATCAACAAATCTCTAAAAAAAAAAAAAAAAAATTGAACTCATACTAGTTTCACTTGGTCAGGCAACAGTTGTGATGTTGTCACAGATGTTGACTTAATTAACATTGCCTATTTAATTCATTTGCTTATTTCTTATTGTTTCTCTCCAGACCTACCAAGAAGTTATCAAAATAACATCGACAGAACTTAGTCATTTATATCTTGATCATCATCTCCACCGATCACAGACTCAGACATTATGTTTGTCATAGCCAGCTGCACAGTTGCCAGAGATTATGGACCTTTAACCTTCACTGTTTCAAGCAATAGCACGCAGGGTGCAATCAGCATATTTCAATGATAGATGCTGTTAGATTTCATATTGTTAAAATACACTGCCATGATGATTGTTGTGCAAATTGTCTAGGATACATTTTTCTCAAATTTCAGGAAATGTATAAAATTTATTGAAAATTTTAACACAAAGGTGATTTACATGAATTATTATAATAATTTGGCCCATAATGTCTCTTCAGGAAAAACGTATTTCTTACAAGAATAGCTAAGAATTTTGAAGATACAGCGGCCTCCACCTAAGAACCCTGTCGTCAGGAGACAAAAAAAGTTGGCTCTTAGACGGACAGGTTCTTAGGCGGATTGAAAAGTTACGCAACCTGTCTGATCACAGATTGTCTTCACTACTATGATTAGTTGATCGTTACTGTTAGTTTAAAGATTTATCTATGAGAATAAGTACAGCCCTCCTCCCTGTGTTTGTTATAATTAGATCTAGTAATTCCTGATCTTTTTTAGTGTATAATTATATCAATACTGCCCAGCATTTAACCGTGGAGTGAATTTTCACATAATGGTATCATTGTTGAAAAGATGATATTATTATGCTATCCTACGGATAATCGCACGAGTTACTCAAGTGTTTGCAAACTGGCTGAGGTAGCTAAACAACTGACCAGTCAGGAGGGTAAATTTAGTCCTCCTTATCCACAGAGCCAATCACAAGTGCTGTCCCACGTGTTGTCAGACAAAGAAATGGTTACAGGTTAGTCCACAATGTGGCCTGATTATGCAGTCATACATCAACCATCACTGCCACTCCTTTGTCTACCTGTTCTCTCCACCTGTCCCCATTTCACTGCACATTTAGTACTGCATTTCTCTCAGGTGGACAATATAATGTGAAATTACACCATAAGTACTCGTGTGTCTTGGCCCGACACCGGGTTCTTAGGCGGATTTTTTATTTGGGAGCGGATTCTTACGGGTAAATTATAGAGGAAAAATTCCGTTTCGCAACAGAGGCGGGCTCTTAGGCGGACCGGGCTCTTAGATGGAGAGTTCTTAGGGGGAGACCACTGTATTAAAACTTCAAATGTTGACTTTGCAGAAAAATGAAAAATACATGGCAAGTTCCTGTCTTATGTAGAATTAGGGGTAGATAATTGGAAATTTGTGGCATTTAACTATGATTGCTCAAGCTTTCTGAAGGAATTCTTTAGCTCTGAATCTATGCATGTTTCATGTCAAGCCATTTGCTGCTCTCCCCTGAGCCCTCTTCCTCAGCTGTATCATAACTCTCTACTCTAAGAGCAGTGGATATGACATATGCAAAGATGAGCTTCAAGACACTGAGATATGTAAAACATAGATAACTTAATGGAGGAAATCATCACAAAATCTTGGTATCTTAATGAACTATATGAAATCTTTACAGCTGATTTCATTATGAGTTATTGAAATTCAACATTGATTCAAAGGGGTGATTTTGCCTACCAAAAATTTTACTTTACGTTCTCTATACGTCTGTCAATCACCTGGAGGCAGTTATCTCGTTTAAAAATTATGTGGGTTCTATAGGAACTACTTTTCTGGTTTTTTTTGCATTTGACTCAGTGAGATATCCTGCACAACTGACTGAAGTACAAAGATGGGAACTGTAAGTAGAACATAGTGTCAGTGAAATGAATAGTAATGTCATTCACATACTTGTTTGTACCTTTCATGGGCCCAACAGCTTAGATCTTATAAGAAAATTTTTGATGATGATGGCATCTAATTTGGCAGCAGACTGAAAGTTTGCCACTTATTTATCAGTGGCTCCTAATGGCAACCCAGGTATTTTGACAGAGTTATGTAAACTTTTGACTTGAATTTTTCCATCACATTTTTTCACTTTTCATAAACAGTTCATAAATGAACCATTTCATCTTTTATTGTAATGTCCACTTCAAAATGAAGGGGCCATTTATATTATGAACTGGAACTGAGAAAATCACTAATGCAAAGATCAGCATTCAGAATTATTTGCAGTTAGGCTGCAATAAAACATTAACTCCAGATGTGACTATTTGAAGTTTCAGGATCAAAAGTTGTATTTGTGGGTTTGTTTTTTTAGAGATGATCCTGCAGCTAATGTATAATTTGCCGAATTTGCCCCCAACGTACCCGCATCAATAATCATGGCAATAACACACACCTGCACTATGTACTGTAGATGTAGTCAGCTCAATGTGGCTCACAACTTTAACCCATCAACAAACAATGCTGGTCTGTTTCACTGATATTCTTGTATGTCCATGTTCCTTTGATGATTATGTCTGTTTTGAATGTGAGAAGAAATTAATGAATGTAATCTGTTTGTGATATTATGGAAGCTTTGAGAAATGGTGGTACATACAACTCACCAGGCAAAGGGACACCTTGATGTGTGATCTTAAGATGTAGATGTAGATTTTATTTAACTTCTCATTTGCTTATACTGAATAAAAACGTGATAAAATGTTACATCTTTTGAAAAATGAAAGAAAAGCATATCATCCTGGTCATTCCACAATGACCTAAGTCAGTGTTATATGTTTTGAGAAAAGTCAGAACTGTGATTTATGCAGAAGTCATTTGGGATTGAAAAATAGCTTTCAGTTAACAAAACAAAATAGTGACTGTTAAAATATATTACTTCTGTACTAGTAATTCAAAAAAAAAAAAATGACATTGGCAATTGTGGAATGGCACTGGTGATATAAAGTGCTAATTTGCTTATCATAACATAAGTTTGTGACATTGAACCAGTGCTAGGAATCTGGCATTTCATGTGTGTTAAATAGATCTCTACACAGAGCATTGTGAACATATATGAGAGGCAACACAATGAAATCGGTGCCCTCGTCAAATTTTGAGCATATGGAGTTATTGGTATCACTGTGAAGATTATTCATTTCCTATTCTGCGTGTGAAAATATTGTTGCTTTATCTGAAGTAGAAATGGAGATATTGGCAATAGAAGAAGATGGGGGTGACCTGTTGCTGCAGCTGAAATTAGTGAGAAAATGGCGGATCATTTTTGTTAATCCTTATTAATCCATATTAGGCCATGAGACTAAATTACAATTTTTGGGCTTTTACTCAGTCTATTTCAGCAAATTTGACTCTGAAATGTATTTTTAGATTGATATAGAAGGGTTCTGTGAAGAAAAAAAAAACGCATTAAAATTCATTCAGTGTTGAAAAACACGTGATTTCTCTGATCACCTCGGTTTGACGAGCACCTGATTTCTTTGTGTCGCGTCTCATATCTTTGAAGAGGATGTTGGCGAATGTAAAACATAAATGACTGTAATGTAAATGAAATTTAATGATATTGACTTCAAATGCTGTTTTAGATGTGTGATCCTAATTAAGCATTATCCAGCTGTCAATGTTTGAATTGTGTGCTTTTTGTACTAAGATGTATAATTGTATTCAAAAGAAAGGAATTACATATTATATAATCTCGTATTTCACCCCATGACAAGTAAGGACATGTTTTCAATTAAAAAGAATGTGTGGCATAAATGAAATTGTCAATGGATTTCATCATGAATGAACATTTGTGTTTGGAAACATAATTTTATGTTGTCATGTTTGAGTGAAATGAACATGAGCATTCAAGGAGAATCATTTATTGCATATCTGTACATTTCTTTTGAAAAGTTTCATACAATCTGAGGAATTGTTTTAGTAGTAAAATATGTCTGTGGCAAGATATATATGAGCTAAGAATTACAAAGGTGATTTGTTTATTGTTTTTTTTTGTATAGTAAGTTTTGATACCAATTGATGAGAGAAGCACAGATCATTATTTTGATAGATAAGCATTGTTAAAACCTGTGATTCTTAGCTTATTATTGTTACTGAAAGGTATTTTTTGCTTGTTTACATAAAAATGCTTAATGTTTAAATAAAATTTGATGAAATTTAATCAAGAACAAAAAATTATGTTATTTTTGTAGTACATTTTATTACCTTTGTATTATGTATTTCATTGTAGTTATTCATTCAATCCTGGCATTATGTATGGAAATTAGAACTGCTGCATTGGTTCACTTTGTTTTTATTCGTCATTGACTCAGTGTGGTCATTTTTTGCAAAGTTTTGAAGCTTTGCCAACTTCAAGGGGTTCTGGTGAAATTTGCAAGCAGAAAGGGGGAAGAGCCTTACTAAATTACTCAAGATTATCATTCCCATAGCTGTATAATTTTGCAAGCTTTGACAATTTTTAATTCACTGAAATCCTTCCAGTTCCTTTTTTAGTAGCTGGATGCTTCAGCAAGAAATGAGGATAACAAACAGTAGTGTTACATACTTGCACAAGAAAAACACTTAACTTGGGTTCAGCATTTTTAAACAGAAGGAGTTAAACCAGTGATTCAAAGTTCCATTCTGTATGCAGTATCGAGATAACCTCCTCTTAGAGGTTGAAAGACGTATTACAGAATGTAATGTATATGCACGAGAAGTCAAAAACTGGGAATATTTTCTTGGATCATTGGTATATACAATTTTTATGATAATTTTTTAACAAAGGTGGGTTAAATGGACTTGAATAAGGAAGACCTCTATTTGAAGAAATGGAATTTATTTTTACTTGAGATCATGAAATATTGTGATGGTGATATCACTTTTGTTATAAGATTAGTTTGTCTTTCTTTCCCCAAACTTAGCAATCTCAGTCAGCACCATGTGAGTCCCCATCACACATGCCTGCGTTTGCAGAGACTGTGATGACAAAAGTAGTACATGTTTCCGAATGTTTGTGAGAAAGAGATAAGAAAACCATTCACCACAGTGGTGATGCATGAAATTCGTTTTGTTGTTTATCATAAAGTTTGTACATTGAATTTGTTCAGACAGATATGAGCAGGCACCTATGTTGAACACTATTATTTATTCACCAACATTCCTTTGCACAATTCCATTTCATTTTGAAGATTATGTTAGTGAAGTTTTAGCTTTTTCTCTAATTATTTCAGCCTTAAAAACTATGAAACAAGAAAAAATATTTAAAAGTTCAAATTTTAAAGCCATTTGAAAAGGCATTAACAGAGGTTAATTTTTGATAATGAATGGTATGATATCACAAATGCTCTGTGGATATCTGTAAGCTGAGCTGTAACATTTCTTACTGTGTTGATTACTTTTAGTGTTGGTTTTCTTCTCGTTGATTTGCATTTATTGTGTTAATGATAAATTGCATCCACCTCATTGTTTCAGAGACTGGAGGAGTGTTTATTCTCAGCAAATTCTCAAGTTCTGTGCTGGTTGATCATAACTCTCTTGAGTACATGTCTCTAGTAATGTTTTCAGTGTTGAAAAACATTTTTGTTGTCTGTTGTATTTTTTGTTTGTTATTTTTTGTTTGTTTTTGTTTTTATTTTTATTAGTTTTTGGGGATGTTTTGGTTTTTATTTGTTTTCTGTTGATTGAAAAAAACTTGGCTTCCACAGTCGAACAGTTGCCTCTATAACATAATATATGTTGACTAATTCCATGAGCATTAGAATGATGTGGTTTTCCATACCACTCACAAAACTAATGATATTATTAAAACTCTCTTGTACTTCTTTATTCTTTTAACCTTCATTTTCATCATTGTTTGGTCTTTTTTTTTCTTTTTCTAATACTTCATTTTATCATTTGACAATTTTGGGTTTTGTTTATCGTCATGCCTGCACAATTTTTTTTAAAATTTAAATATTTTTTTCATCTGACATTGAAAGTGATTTCATATTATGGACTGAATGCAAGAAGTGATTAATTAAACTAGCAATGTAAAAAGAGGCCAGAATGAGAGATAAGCCATTTCTCGCTTTCAACCCATGATATAATTTTCTGCTCAGTACACATTGTGTACACAATCATTGTAATTTATGTTAAGAATGATGATAGATAGTTGCTGGGGCTGTTGAATGTAGTGATGGCTGCAATTCTCAACACTTTCATTTTTGTGACTAGCACTTAGTACTCCAGTGCACAAAAGTTATAATTAATTTATTTACTTGCACCATGAAAAGTATTATACTTGTTTATCTTTATAACAATACAATCCCTACCAGTTTCATCCTTACTTCATAACCAAAGCAAGAAAAAAATTGATTAATCCACTGATTTTGTTCACACTTGAGAACAGCAAGTTTCTTGTATTTTAATTTTATTACAATTATTTTGTGTCAGTTTTGCTTCTTTGCTTTTTCAGTGATGATATAGATATTAAATAATACTCTGTAAATGAAGCCTCTAGAATGAAAGGTACTTAAGTCACATTTTTAGCCAAGATTGTTGAAGCCCCAATCAAAGAAAAATGAGATGTGACACAATGAAATCAGGCTGTCATCAAATTTTGAGCATATGGAGTTATTGGTATCACTGTGAAGATTATTCGTTTCTCTTCCTGTGTGTGAAAAAATTTTTTATTCTACCTTAAGTAGGTGGAGATATTGGCAATTAAAGACGATGGAGATGACCTGTTGCTGCAGCTAAATTTAGTGAGAAAATGGCGGATCATTTTTGTTAACCCTTTTTAATCCTTATTAGGCCATGCCATTAAGTTACAATTTTTGGGTTGTTACTCAATCTAATTTAGCAAATTTAACTTTGGAATTTTTTAGATTGATATGGAATGGTTCTGTGAAGAAAAAAAAATTGAATTAAAAATTCATTCACTGTTGAAAAAACATTTCTCCAGTCTCATTATGACAAGCATCTCATTTCATCGGGTTACATCTCAAATAATAAAAAATTAGTGAAAAATAAAAAGTCAAAATAATGAAGCATTAAAACACCATAAAATGTCAAATTCAGCTAACAAATTCAATTTTCTGAGATCGATTTTCTCAAAATGGACTGGAGTACTTTTCATTTTAGAGTCTTCAGATGATGAAACACTATTTAATCTGCAATGGCACAGGTGCAAAATTTTGTATCCAGGTTGTGATTTTTATATTTTGCATCTCATCCGTTTTTCAAATTGTTTCCTGCAATTTTCATCTTTCACTTTGAATCCTAAAAATGGCACTTGATTAAACATTTATACACTGTCGTTCATGGGTTTGTCAAGAAGCAAGCCATAGACACTTTGTGAGGGATAGGCCCATACTGTCAAGGTTTGCACCTACCAAGAAAAGAAACAAGTCTACATTGTCTATAATTCCTTCATTTTGGACTTTCTTTTTGTTTCTTTTATTTTTTAGTAGCTGTCAAACTTCTTCAAGAATTTTCTGTACAATTTAGCTTGCAATGGTAATGTTATACCTGCATTGAATAAAAATCTGCAGTATTTTGGGGGTGACCAAAAAAAAAAAATTAAGAATCTCATTTTCATAGAATTGATTCTTCAGTCAGTATTTTGATTGTAATTGTCAATAAATTTCACAGAAAATATGCACAGCAATCAAGTCTCCCATCAATATCTCAATAAGGGATAAGGAAGAATAGAAAAGATGACAAAAAATGTGCTGTCCCCCTCATGTTTCATCATATCTCTTTATATTGACAGTACTTTTGGACGTCTTTAATGTCATGCCATTAACTCTTTGCATGTCAAGATTTCTTGAATCGGACAAAATTTTTGCAGATATATGAAAAAGGAAGTAAATGTAGGCTATCTTTTCTTCCAAGCCATCATGGTGGATTGTAAGAATTTGTTATATACAGGGTTCTGCAAAGGATTTACAATTGCTTGTGATGAATATCTAAATGTAATGATGTGTTCTGGCATAAAAACTGTTAGCTATAAGTCTAACATTGTAAAGTTATCTTAAAATATACATGTATTGTGATAATAATGTTTGGTCCATGTCCGATCTCACGTTAAAAAATGTTTCTTACTTATCCCTTTATCAAGGAAAATCCTATCAACAGATACAGAGATACCAGGCAGTTCTTCTATAAAATTTTCACCCCTTATCTTTCCATCACATGGTACTGATGAGAAAGAACAAATAGCCTACAATGTACTTCACTGCCATATTTCTAATCTGAGAATAAGTTTAATGTTGAGTCTCAAGCAGGCAGAATGAAAAACATTTATCTCTTCCATCTCAAGAATAAGACAAGGGCTATTCCAGCATCAGTTCTTTCATGGAATTGAATGTTATTACCCAATCTGTCAGACATAAATTTCATATTTAGGAAACATTCTGAACCGATGTGGAATGCAACAGCAAAGCAGTTTTTTTTTTAAAAATGGTCAAATAGAGCTTAAAATTCATGACAAGTGAATATCAGTGTAATACATCAGTTAACGATGATTAATGGTGATGAAATGAGGACAGTATTTTATTTTATCATGGTGATTGCTCTGAGTGATAGACCCACAGTTTAGTTGTATTCAAGTAATGAATTAATTTCAGTATTTTGTTTCAATATCAGTATATCTTCTACTATTACAATGTATACATGTATATATATTATACTAGTTATCATTCCAAATGAGCAATAATTTTGCAATATGACTTGTATCTGAACAAGAGTCAGGATATGTCATAGATTGTTGAATGGGCTGTGTGTGAGAAATTTACCATTGCCGTCCAGATTGTATGGAAATGAAATACTCGCCATGTGCCAGCTGTCACATATTTCCATGTGTACCATTCTGCTGGAATAGATAAATGGTTAAATGTAAGCCTAAGCCAGCATGATAGCATTTTTTTCCTGTCAGATTTACAGTAAAGTGGTCATGTTTGTACTTCAAGGGATTATTGATTTTATCATTTGTCAATTTCTTTTCATGCATTCATCAAGAGTGACAAACAACTTGATAATTGATTTGTCACTTTCTTTTTCTGAATATTTTAACACACAAGTTTTGGACCCTTTTCAGTGACAAATCTTTTGCTGATATCAAATTGGATAAACATTACCCTTCTTCATCTCCCTAAAAAATATTCAACAATATTCTAAGGTTTTGAGAATGTTATGGATGATTATGAAAAATACATGTCAGCATATCAGACAGATAATTATAAATCTATAAAATATGGAAAATTCAGATAGATTCTTTAAATACTGACAAGGTTATTGATCAGCTGTTAACCAATGCAAATCTGTTATTTGATTTCACAGTGACTTTTAACCAAGTGCGGAAGAATGAGGCCAAGTCTGAATTGGCAAAGTGTTGTGTGAGAATTTAGGATGATATTACAGTGAAAGTTTCATTGTTCTGACATGAATTGATTGCTAGTTGTATGATGGAGAAAAGAAAGTAATGAATCCTTTTAGGGCTTAAACTTGAGAACACTGGACAGTTTACTTGCATCTTTTTGTTTATATTAGCATTTTTCTTAAAATAATGTATCTTCCAGATTCATATGAACTTGTCCTTAACAGCACTCAAATACTTCAATGGATAAACACCACCATATATTTGACAGCTAATGTGTACATATAAAATACTTGTTTTACTACATCATGAATTAAAGATTTGATTTTTTTTTTTTCGCTATCGTCCTCAATTTATTTGGTATGCACTGTCATTTGCATGTACCTGTTTTAAATTTTGCAGTACTCATGTTATGATGAGAGAACCCTACATTTATTTAATGTAAAAGTCGATATGTCACAGAAGTATCTGAACCATGTCCTTACATTGTGGAACATAAGTAACAATGCAAACATTTTGTATAACTTGTGTCTGTTTAGTGCTTATTGGTGTAGCAAAACTCCAGTCATAAAAATAATATGACAAAGGCCAACAACAACAAAAAAAAAAGGTAAATTCCAGATCTCAGATGTTCTAGGGTCTCTTTATTCTTTCAGGAAAATCTTATCAAAATCTCTGTTAAAAAAAACTTCTCACAAACCTGCATAAATAAAAAAGCTCAAAACAAGTCCTTTGATCTGGGAAAAATCAAGTACAGTATACTGGAGCAGTGGATTTCTATTCATTAGGTTATGAAATAAATAAGAAGAACGTCATATTATTATTTTTTCAATGTTAAAAGATACTGAAATATTTCAATCACAGTTTAATTTTATTTTTCTCATGCCATTTTTTTTTTTTACATCCTACAAGTGTAGACCAGGACTGATCTTCACAAATTTTAATGTATGATAAGCATCCTGACCCATGTAGAACAAACAAACCAACAGGTTGGTTATTTGACTAGGCCTGTGAGTGATCGGTCATGACAACTGGTTACATTGGTCAAGATGTCATAATCGATTAATCAGTTATGATAACTGAAGTTCGGTTACCTCAGTTATGATCAACCATGAAGCAAAAATATCCATATGGTAGATAAAAAATTTGTGCTCAGCGACACGCAAGTCACCCTTCATACCCTCCTCTCTCTATTATATCCTCCTCTACTATGTCAACATTTTTCATTGAAAAAAAAAGCCACTGATCCACTGACAATAACATACTGAGTTTTATTCACCATTTAACCCTAGTAGTGTCAAGGGGATGATCTGCCAAAGCCTTTATACTTTGCATATGAATTAAGTTTCAGATAGCTACAAAATAATAGCTACAAAATAATGACATGATATTCATTTCATACGTGTATTGCCATGTTTGTCTCACTGTTATTTCTTGAACATGTATCAATAACATTATGGAAATGTTGCATTCTATTTCTTCTGACGCTTGTATGGTTAGAGTAGTAGACTTCGAGGCGCCCAGCAGAATTTTGGACTACATGCTTTGAATTCTCACTTGCCCTCCCCCTCTCAAGGTTCAATTAATAACAGTTCGTCGCATGAGTCAAAAACTCCTGTATGGACTAAATTAAGAAGGACTTACAGGAGTTTTTGACTCAGATGACGAGTTCCTCTTCTGAATATGACTGAAACAGACCATAGTACATTTCCCAATTTCCTGCAGTATCTAGTAAAAAAAAGAGAACAAAACAAAAAGTATCAAATAGACTATTGGTGAGCCATTGGGCTGCTTCACAGCGTTTAATCGACGATCGAGTATGACTCCACTTGAACAGATGTCTAGTAATTTTTTTCCCCATCCCCACCCAACGCATCTCTTCTGCTGGAGTCAAAGTTTGACACCTGGCATGTCTTTTCCAAATAATGAACAGCTGAGGTGATCACCACTTTTTGTGATCAAGTTAAAATCATAATTAAAGAGAGTTGTAATATTTGGTATTAAACTGTACTAGAATTCGACCCCTGATCAATCTGCGAGGTCAGATTTATGAAATAGTTTCACACCCCAATATTTTTCCTAAGGGGAGGGGCAGGTCCTGAGACTGATTTTCTAAAGTACTCAATTTAGGCTTTTTTAAGCATCATATTTAAATTCAGCATGTCCAAATTAGTGGAGGGAAAGTGTCAAAAAATAATTTTGATGGTTGGTTGCCATGGAAATGCCACCATATTGGATTTCTGGCCCCAAAAATTGCTAATTTTCAAAGGCTTCAGTGTTTTTCAATGAAATTGTTTCAAATTTTGCACACATGTAGTATTCCCTAACCTCAATAGCGCTAAGTATCAGTTTTTCGAAATTTGCTACAGTTTTTCTTCTAAAAATTTTTTTAATTTGTATGTGGCAGATGGTACTTTTTCTCATTTTTCTGGCATTTCGATAACATTTTCTCAAGAAGTAAACAAAATATTGCAAATGCGATACTTGTTACTATTTAACACGTGCAGGAAGATTCATGCCAAAATTCAAGTAAATTTGTTGGTAAATAAAAAAGCCTTAGGGAAAAGTGTGCTCAAAAAGTAGGTTTCGAGATAATCGCGTCTAAAGTTTTGACAAAGTTTTTCAACCAGTTTCTTGTGACATAAGGTATTCCTTTTACCTCAGAACATTCAGGCTTGATAGAGACTGGACTTCCCTCTTCAGCCTCCTTCTCTTGCCTGGCTTTTTCTCCTGAGAAATATTTTCAAACTTAGTGTAAAGACCTCATAGCTTCAGTTGAAATTGACTGTCAGAAGTGAATTGGAGTGATTTTGGACCCCTCCCCCACCTTATAGGAAAAGCTCAGTTTACACATGAAATAGGCTAGTTTTGACCATATAAACAGTAAAATCTTGAAATAAAATGCTTCAGCTTGAAGAAAGAAAATAACCCAAAATTCGATATTTTCAGCCAAAATCTTGATTTCAGGACCTGCCCCTCCCCTAAATCTAAGTTCCGGTCAAAGTGAGTGAAACTCAGGCTGAGTGTGAGTGGCGGGTTTTCTTGTTTTTGGTCATAACAGACTAACGTCAAGGTTGTAACTGATAACTGTAACCAATATGATGTCATACATGATAAAGAAGAAGATATTTAACCGATAGAATAATCGATCATCGTCGGTTATGGAGTCGATTACTCAATTGACGAAAATTGTCGGTCATGCACAGGCCTATCTTTGACTTGGAAATGACCAGTGTAACATTAAGAGAGCATTGAATTTTCATCCATTGAGGTCTTGAAATATATATAAATAAATACGGTCAAAAAAACAATGATAAGAATAATGGGACTGGGTGGACAACAATCAACCTCAAAATTCTTGATGCCAAGGAATAGCAATATTAATATATTTCATCAATAAACACTGCATATCACTGTTGCTTTGATGACATCCAAGAGTCAATGAAAGGAGTCAATAATTCAATTTCAAATTTTGTTTCATTTCATTCATATGATCTTCACTCTAGGGTTTAACATCAGCAAGAAGATGAACAGCCAATCATGTCATGGAAAAATGGTCTTGGTCCATTACTCTGCATCACTGATGATACAATTAATGAAACAAATCACCCGACCCCATTGTCCAGCAGTGATGATAACTGGTACAAAAGGATAGTCAGGGATATTAGAATGGCCACTCATTTCGATCAAACTGAAGCCATGACTAGTATCCATCATCTCTCTGAAAAAGAACTGCTTTATTACGCTGAAAAAAGCACACACCCATACTTGAAGAGAGCATCTGGGGCACAAGTGCTCCAAAATTTTTACTTCTAGTTTTCTAGGAAAAAAAAAAAGAGTATGCTAGATGCATATATGTGACGCATCACAACAGTTCGATCCACAAGGTACACTGGGTGGTTTCGAGCAAATGGGGCAGAAAGGTCAAGGGAGGATCAAATGATCGAATTTTGGATTTTTGCACCAACCTATTCTTTAAGGGGGGGTCCTGAAATCTGGATTTTGTTAAAAAAATGCAATTTTGGGTTTTTGTTTTCTCTTAAAAGGTCGGCTTTTTCTGCATATAAAAATGGTATCAAAAAATGGATATATCCATTCTAACATGTTTGACCCATGGTCATTCAACGGTAGGCTTAGCCTACTTTCAACCAAGATTTGGTTCCACCTGGCTGCTACATGCAGTCATAGATCATCAATATTTGATATGTAGGCAAAGAGTGCATAAAATACTTGATTATGACCTCATCTAGCAAAATCATGAACTCCAGTGCCATGGATG
>JBCEWB010267393.1:0-22986 GCA_039654565.1 Peronia peronii
CCCCCCCCCCCCCCCCCCCCCCCAAAATTATGAAAAAAAAAAAACTATACCAAATGGAAATCGCTGTGCCCAGCCCTATTTCTTCCCTTTGCCAGACAAAAGAGGTGTTGAGCATGCAGTACAAAGAGGAAAAACTCCCTTCACTTCATGTCATTTGAAAGACTGATCATTCAAAAATTTGATAACATTATTACAATAAGAAGAAAACATTCTCTTTATACCATAATTTACCAAAAAAAAAATTTCATTGGGTATGTTTCAAGCAAAGAGTGCAAAAGCGATATTTTTTCCTCTCTACGCTGCTTGTTAAATACCTCTTTTATCTGACAAAGGGAAGTAATAGGGCCAGGCACAATGATCTCCCATTATCAAAAACCTGTTCTATCATTTTCAGATATTGAACTGAAAAGCGTGTAAGCAAACTTTCAAGCAAATTGGTTGAAAAATGTAGAATCCTATTTATTTAAAGTTAGGCAAATCGGTAGCAGCATTCAAGATTGCGAATGCTACCATGGGAACCATAAGTGATTTGAACTTTTTTCTCCATTGTTTTCCTGTAATCTGACCATGCCAAATTCAATGGTATGGTTAAACTCATCTCCCCCCCGCACTTTCCAAAATGATGCTAGAACCCATTCCCTCACCCCTTAAACATACAAACAACAAGATTATTTCTTTGATTATGAAGACCTTTGCACTGTTCAAAATCTACATAACAAATTTTAACAATTGTCGTCCACAATTTTCTCATATTCCTGGAAAAGAGCATTGAGTAGAACAGGTTTAATCGTCATTCTAAAAGTGATCAGAATGAGCTGGCATTAGGCAAGGACTAAGCAAAAATTCTTTGTGGCAAAATGTTGCTGAATCAAATGCAACATAATTGACTGATATTTGATGTAGCACACATTAGGTAAATGCTTAACTCTAGAACTGCGACCCAGCCTAAGGGCTACAACGCCCTGCGGCGCGCTTTGCCGGACTTGTCAATCTGGATCTTGGCGCTAGTACTTAGCCTCAGGGTGTTCGTTCTGACTATGAAGACTCCGCCTTGGCTTTGGAGTGACACAATGCAGGCCCAGATTGACCAGCTTGCTGACCAATGTCTTTCTTTAATCCCTCCCCTAACTCCACCCTTTCTTCACATGTAATAATATTTGCAATAACCCAATGGTAGGAGAAGGTGTTGTATTTACAAAGACATGTCATTTTAATATGGGAGCCAATTTTATCACCCCTTGTCCCGCAGACCATTCCCATTACAGATTTGCTCATAACCTGATGCCACTGCTTGGACGAAACCACTTCACATTGGAGTGTATTTACGTTTACGTTATAAAATCTCAGTGTAAACTGCAAGCTATCATCCCTGTGACCACGTGGACTTAGATTATTCTTATTAGATCAGACCGGCTGACGTTGAGGGGGCAGCAGTGACTACAAAGAAATATATACAAGTGACCAAATGATGGCACAGAGTGAGAGCACAAAAGAGCTATCTGATATATAAACTAATAGATATATAGGCTACTTTAGCTTTCATTCATAGCAATTATAGCTCACTTGTACTCTCAATAGCTTGATCGCTGGTCAATGTGAAACTTGTTGAGTGGGTCAAGTGGTCAGGGGAGTCTGCGTTATTATTCAATATGGTATAAACAAAGAGAATGCATGTATTTGATACTCTCTCACATCATAATATAGCTTCTTTTGATTGTAATTTTGGAAACCACTTGAGAGGACTTGAATGGGCCATGTGGCCTTTGATTTCTGTTCTTCTCTTCCGTTCAAGAGGATTTCATCTTTTGGCATGGAATTTGTCATCTTCTATTAGGTAAAGTTTCCTTTACCTTGTGAAGTAGCGTCTATTGAGTTGTGCATACTTATTATGGCAATAATTTGACAAAACTGAGGCCGATAAACCACAAGTTTAAGTGACATGGTATGAAATATCACAGCGCAACGAGGAGCCCCCACCAACAAACACGGGCATCGCATGCAGGGATTCGCTTCACCTGTTGTATAAATATGTGGTTCGCAGTTCTTGGGTTAAGTCATTATCTGAAAGACAACCTTTGTGACCGTGAAAAGCCTCATCCATGCCATCTCACAGAATATCTTGAAAGGTTGTGCATATGGCATATCTAAAATTTAAACAGAGAAACAAAAGGTTGGGGCGTAGCTATTTTAACCTTTCCTGCTCTATCCCTTACCCTTGATTTTCTCCAGCTTCAGTCTCTGTGAGTTTCTGCAACTCAGTATCAATGTGAACACGCTGCTGAAGAATCTTTTGGAGTTGTTCCTGAGTCTGAACGTGTGACTGTTGTAGTTGAGCTTGCCTGGTCTTTAGCTGCATAAGAAAAGAAGTTCTTTCTTAAATTTCAACACTGCTGCACATTCAAGCATGGTGGATTCTTCAAAGTTTCATCGCAAATAGCATAAAATGTTTTTTAAAAAAAAAAAAAAGACCTAATAGATTTAAATCATTAATAAAATGCTATTAGCACAACACAACATATAAGTGCAATACCATTGTCAATTAACTTTCTGAAAATCTTGAAACTCAGACTTTTCAGACTCCTATACACAGCTGAAAAATATTGTAACAAATATTTTCAAACATACACAACATACTAGTCATACTACTACAGTAGTCTCCGCCTCAGAACCTGCTACCTAAGAGCCCGGTCTGCCTAAGAACCCACCTCTACTGTGAAACAGAATTTCTTCTCTAAAATTTATCCCTCTAAGAGCCCCCTTCCAAACAAAAAATTCACCTAAAGGCCTGCTGTCAGGCCAAGACACGCGAGTACTTATGGTGTAATTTCACATCATATTGTCTACTTGAGAGAAATGCAGTGCTAGATGTGCAGAATAATGGGGTTGGGATGGAAGAAACAGGTAGACAAGGAGTGGAAGTGATGGTTGATGTATTACTGCATAATCAGGCCACATTGTGGACTAATCTGTAAGCATTTTTTTGTTTGACAACACGTGGGACCGACAGCACTTGTGATTGGCTCTGTGGATAAAGAGGAGTAAGTTTAGCCTCCTGACTGCTCAGTTGTTTCGCTACTTAGGTCACTCTGTAAACACCTGAGTCACTTGTGCGATTATCCATAGGGTAGCATAGCAATATCATGTTTTCATTCAACAATGATACTGTTATGTGAAAACTCGGTCGACGTTTAAACACTGGACATTATTGATGTAATTATACGCTAAGAAAGATCAGGAATTACAACACACACACAAAAAAGAAGGCTGTACGTATTCGCATAGATACAATATTTAACTAATAGTAACGATCAAATAATCACAGTAGTGAAGACAACCTGTGATCAGACAAGAACATAACTTTTCAATCCACCTAAGAACCTGTCCGCCTAAGAGCCCACTTTTTTTTGTCTCCTGGCGACCGGGTTCTTAGGAGAAGATCACTATATTACATTCACTGCTCAAGTAATCAAACAGCTGCTATAATTGATGCATTCACATTAGTAACTTCACATTAAAAGTGATGAAAATAATATCTTCAGGAACATGGGGTGCAAAGAGATATGATGACTTAAAATTAATTAATTATAGTTGTCTCCTGCAGCATTAACATCCAAGGTTGAATTTGGTGAATTGCATCAGAACCAATCATTGATGAACAAAACCCACACAGAATTTAAAACAGCTTCTTAAAATTGCAAAATGTTCTCATTGCCACACATGACACACCAGACCTATCATTGCTAATGAACATATTGGGTGCACAATTGATCATCCTAATAGGAAATGGGAAAGATAAGGGTCCCAATGTTAGACCATCCTGGACAGCAGCAAATATATTTTGGAGTTCCCATGAGAACATAACAGCTGTTAAAGAACTCTTGGCAGTTAAAAATCACATGATGAGTTAGTGGAGATTGTGTTATGTGGGCAAAATTTCCAAACTATCCAAAAGTTTCTTCTGATCATACTGGACCATGGCTATGCAGTGATGTGCATTTAGTTTGAACCCATATCAGTGGTTCTGCTAAGGTGAAGAATTGAGATCACTGTTCACCCTGGGCCAACTAGGAGTGCATGCTAGTCGCTGAAAAAGCAACGTTATGTACAAACAGAAAACATTAATAGGGAGATGAAAATTTTTTATTTTCTATATTATAATTTTTTTGATATATACCAGATAACCAAGACAATAACATCAGTTGTAATTGGACAAAATATATGAAATTTTGCGACATAGGGTTATGTTTTATTTCCAACTATCATTATTTAGCCACAAAATTGTTTCTTCAACAATATATGTTAATAAAGAAGAGGAATTTATCTTTCAGACTGTGGCAAATGAAATCCTGGATCAATCTTGTTTAACCCCCAATTAACTGTTGGAAGGTGTGTGTGTGGGGAGGGGAGGGGGGGGGGTCTGAAATATGGTTTTGCTCCAGACATTTGATTTTAGGTTTTTGTTTTATCTTAAAAAATATACTTTTTCTTAATGTAAAAAAAAAAAAAAGTATTAAAAAATGGATGTATCCATTATGACGTAATTGAATTTGACCCATAGTCATTTAATAGATGATTAACCTATTGCAAACCAGAATTTGGCTCCCTCTGGTTGCTGTATGCGGTGGCAAACCATCAATATGCCGCTGGATACAGGCAAAGGATGTATAAAACCCTTGACTATACCTCCTTTAGCAATATCTTGTACCTCAATGCCATGGATTGACACTGAGTGACCACTCTGAGACAAAATAGACGCATGATAACGCAAAGTGCCAGCTTTCACCAGGTGCTCCACAATGAACTTCCACCTCCTAGAAAGAGTGAAATTCTCTTTATATAGGGCACAGTTATGGCTGTTGTAGTAAAGATCAAGACACTTTAGTTTTGATGGAAAGAGATATGGCCGCCACATATAGGCCCCCGAGAACTCTGAAGTGACTCCATGGGAACCTTTTGCTGATGGTGGATAGGAGCAAAATTCGAGAAATGACATGAACAGAATACCAAGAAAAAGCAACAGATGACATAGATGTCATGAAGTGACAGCTCTTACATGTATCTCAGAAAAAAGCCAAATTAAAAACTCTCCATGTCAATTTTTTCCTTTTTAAAATACTTTAAACATGTTTTTTTCAAAATCTGATTTTTGTCACTACTTTGTTATCTACTTTTTAACTTCTGGAGTGATTCTAACCAAATTTGGCACACATCATTTTCACCCCAAGACCAAAAAAATGTACTGTCGAACAATAAACATATATATCGACATCACTTATATTAACATTCTCCTTATATCAACATATTTTTGGGACCCGCTTCTTCTTTTCTATATCAATAATAAATAAAACCCCGTTTACTGACACTTTTTTTACCATTGTTCTTCTGTTGTTTTTTTTTCCCTATATCTTCATTAGCTACTCCTAACAGCTGCTTCATGCTGCCTGTTTCGCGTATTTAACTAAATTTTCTTTAGAAACTAAAATGTTGCATATGAAAGAAAACTGTCCTTTCCTTCTTTTCAATGAAATTAATAGTCAAATAAAGGTGACTATCATGAGTTTCTGATGCAACCAGTCGCATAAATTCAGAACTTGATTTTTTTTTATTCTTTAATCTGTTGAACATCATGCAACGCAGCAATAAAAAAAAGAATGACCACTGAAATTTGAAAAAATGAACACTGAACATTCTCTACTTTGGTACACCTTTCAATGAAAAAAAAGAAAGAAAATTCAAGTCCTTTTTATCGAATTGTTGTGAAAAAGTGATGAAAAAAATATGCCAAAATAAAGAAAACATGTCAAGTTACCTCAAATTAAAGCACCACCATTTTATTTTTACAAATATCAAACTTTGAAACTGTTTTATCTGTTGGCACTCCGTTGATCGTAATTCGAAAATTGTCACTAGGTCACTAATGACATCACCAAATCACAAACGAAGTGCTATATCATATCTCGCATACAGCTGTCGCTTATGGCGGACCATGTTAGGCATTGAGCATATGTGTGGTCCTTACAGTGTACTTTGGTGGACAATTATATGTCTCAATTTGAAGACAGACAAAGAATTACGTTCAGCTTTATGATAATTACAATAATTATCCAATGGTTAAATACTTTCTGTACTTTTCTTTTTTTTTTTTTTTTGCTTTAGAATCATAATAGAGAGTATCCTCATATTGCTTATCCCCATACAGTGTACAAGCTCCAAGGACTTTACCAGCATAGAACAGTAAATTCTATGTCTATGTATAATTTACAAAAGCTGTTAAAATGCTAAGAACATACTTGAGTGTACTTAAAAGCCTTTTAATTATTTTGTTTTCCAGAAGATTGAGGGTTTTAGTGTAGAGTAAGCTACATTGCGTATCTGAATTAAGCTTTTATATTGTTTTATATGAAAGAGCTTGAAATAAACTTTCAAATGATGTACAATATTAGGTCAGCAGTGTTATTTTTGCGAAAACATCACTGTTAATGTGTTTATTTTGCAAAATAAGACGGCTTGCGGTTCTGCGGTTCTTTCGCTAGCTCTCTACTCCATTAATGTGTGACGTCACATGTTTCCACGCATCTCTGTACTACGAGGCTGCGTGTCTCGTGGCCGACTAATAAAGTCCTATCAATTTCGGAGTGACACAGTGCAAGCCCACATCGGACCACCTTACTGATCAATGTCTCCCGTTAATCTCTCCCTAACTCCACCCTTTCTTCACATATGATATTTGCAATAGCCAATGGTAGGAGAAAGGGTTGTACTCATAAAGATATCAATTTCATATTATGGGTGTCAATTTTATCACCCCTCGCCACTCAGACCACCACTTCATTCACACAGGGGTGTATTTACGTTCTTACTATAGAATCTCGGTATAAAATGCAAGCTATCACCTCTCTAACCATATGGACTTCGATCATTGTTATTAGATCAGATCGGCTGATGTTGACGGGGTAGCAGTGACTACAAAAAAATATATATAAGTGATTTAATGGTAGCATATAGTAAGAGCAAATAAAGCTATCTGATATATAAACTAATAGATATTTAGGCCACTTTGGCTTTCATTCATAGCAATTATAGCTCACTTCTGCTTTCAATAGCTTGGTCACTGGTCAGTACAGTGCCTAACTTGTTGAGTGGGTCAAGTGGTCAGGGAAGTCTGCATTATTATTCAATATGGTATAAAGAGACTACATCTATTTGATATTCTTCTCTTGATCATCGTTTCTTTCGGTTGTAGTTTTGGAGCACTTGAGAGGACTTGAGTGGGCCATGTGGCCTTTGATTTCTGTTCTTCTCTTCTGTGCAAGAGGATTTCATCTTTGGGCATGGAATTTCTCTTTGTTCTATGAGGTAAAGTTTCCTTTACCTTTTGAAGGAGTGTCTATGAGCTGCACATACTTATTATGGCGATAATTTCAAATTGGGGCGATAAACTCCAATTCAAGTGGCATGGTGAGAAATATCACAGCGCAACGAGGAACCCCTAAAAATGCCCAATTATCCTGCGACCGATAGTTCTCAGCCACACAATACACCATTGTTTACATACTGAACAGGCCCACTCAAGCATTCCATTAGCGTGCCTTCCGGAAACAGATGACGTCATGCCCAGTTTACGGTCAGTTACGGAAAACCAAGTGGTCCAAACGATCCCGTCTCTTTAATTGTTAAAATCTCAAATTTAAGAAGCAATCGGCTCCTAATTTGTATGTCAGTGGGTTTATAATAATCATAACATTTCATCTGAGGCAAAAAGAAAAAGAAACTTGACACAACAAAATGATGTTGCACCATCCCTTTAACCATTGATCTAATATGAATACTGAAGTTGTTCATTTTTCATCGTTTCACCTCCCCTGTTGATTTTGTCCTTAATATGGCTATTGAAACATTTTCAACTGAATAAATAACCCTCTTGTAATTAATCTACATGTCTGAAAAAAAAAAAAAAAGGATTTGTATCTATGTATATGACTTTCTGTGTTAGAAATCTGATTAGTCCATAAAAATAATTTACTGAGATATGGTCCTCCGTAGTTGTCTTCTTAGCTAATAGTTAATTTGTGTGGAAAATCAGACATTTGGAAGGGCCAAAATTTTTCAATGGATCAAGATAGAACCTTGATATTTATGTCAAAGTTCTTACAATCAAAAGTTCCATCCACTGAATCATACATGACAATGTATCTTCAAAAACAGAATTTGGTTTGGAGTAGCTATTCTAGGTACACACAGCATAGAAGATCCACTGGGAACTGAGCCCAATGAGGGGAACACATAGTGCTTGGATATCCAGAGCTGAATGTGCCAGGGCCACTTCAGTGACATACTCCAAATGTGACATGCAGGCAAGTCTTACTGCCATTGACCCTAGATCCCACTCCGCTAAGGAAGACAAGACTGAACCAATTGAATGAATTGGGATGTATCCACTCCCGCCCTCTCAGAGCAAGTATGGGCCAAAGCAGGGATTTGGCTGAGGAGACAGTCCACACACTGGGCCACTTCAACTGCCAGGATCTCATTCTTCCCCTTTATGGGTAGGGGGTGCCTACATTGTTGTGGGGAAAATGGTCAGATCTATATTATTACTGGATTAAAACTAAAGGCAGTCATGAAAAAAGTGGAGAGGAAAGAGCGGGACAGAAGATAGGAGTGAGGAAAGAAGGAAAAGAAATCTCGCCCATAGATTGCCGAAAATGATATTCCATGGGGGACACCCACCAGTCGCAGGCTTCCACATGCTAGAAGCTGGGAGCAGAAGGCCTATTTATAAACCCCTGGTGGGATGTTAGTGAGATGTCCTTTGATCACTGTAACCCACTGCTTAGGACAGTATCTTAGAATACTGTAGCTGAAAAATATCAAAGAGTTGGAAAGAATCAACTAAATCCCTTAAAGAGAAATTTTTTACAGAAGATGACACTTCTTATAATACAGAGAAAGCTAAGTAGCACCTCCACCAGACAGCTCCAACATGGAATCCAAAGGGAGAGAGGGCAAGGGATGGGCCACTTACTTGCTGGAAAAGATATTTGCATGATACATTGAAGTAGTTCTCATTGTCTTGTTAGGTAAAGTTTCCTTAATGGTTTGAAGGAGTGTCTATTGGCCTGTAAGTATGACTTTCATGACAAGAATTTGATGAAACCGGGGTTGATTTGATAAACCTTAATTTAATCAGCGATTAGCCAGAAAGGATACATATGTCATCACATTTTGAGCTTTGCTCTACCTATTGCATTAATATGACTAGTGCACGTTTGTTTTGTTGTTCCTTAATGAAAAACAATCTAACACTCCGGACCACATGGCTCACACAACACATTTCACACTGACAGCAATCAAGCAAGAACTAAATATAACTACACTGAATGAAAACTAAAGCAGCCTATGACCTGTGATATGAACATGGCACAAAACATGTTAATGGCTTGAGCTTCTTCATGTTCGTATTTCTCTAACCTACCTCATCGACTTGGTTTCTTTCTTGCTCAATTTGCCTCTTTAAAGTTCCTGTTAATCTCTTGTGATACTGAGCTCCGCTGTGTCTTTCTTGCTTTTCCATATGCTCCATCCTTGCTTGCTGTTAATATGACATAAGTGCAAAAGGACATCATGATATTACAAGTAAGTATGACCTTTTTCTCAAAATGATTTTTTTTATTTTATGGTTTTATGGAGAGGTTGAGAAATGGCAATAAATACTGAGCGTAGGACAAGGGGGACAAGGGGAGGGGGGGGGGAGGGGGGGTTGTCCTGAAATATGGTTTTTGCTGAAAAAAATAAAATCGTTCACTAAGAGCCAGTTTTGTGTATCATGATTTTGGCACAAATTTTTTTTTACTTCACCATCCAAAAGCGCGTATCACCCTCTACCATTCTTCAAATTCTTACTCGGATCAGACCACTAGATTTTGTTTAAATTAAAAGAGTTTTTATCGTGTATGCTGGGATAATGATTCCAAATTCGTTTATAATGAGATGCTTGATTTGGCTCTTAGTTTTGCTTCTTCCCAAAACAGCTATCTGATATTGCATGGAAACCGTTCTTATTTTTGTAATTCCAAAATTGCATATTTGACTTGCACAGTTTGAAAATGGAATCCTGCACTGGATATAAAAGGAAGTCACTTATCATGCAACCTTTTCACAAATGAATCGTTACTGCATTATTGTGTACTTTGTTGCAGTAGTGGTAAAAAATGATGGCTCATCCCATTTATCATCATTGGCAAGAGGCATTCCTTTGCACAGTCATTTGCCAAATTTGTTTCTTTGCTTTGACTGGTATGTCATGGACGAAAGACTAATAAATGAAATCATGTTTCCGCGGCTTAGTTTGTGAAAAATTAAAATTAATTGCTGGAAGCTCCTATTCTGTAACAATACAAAAGAAAAGAAAGCACACCTGGGAAAAAATTGCCAATACCAAGTACTGTTCATTGATTAATCATTTCTAACCCAATCTTTTGATAACGTTCAAATTTCCAGTCACCCAAAGATATATCACTCTTAGATACTCCGTGTTTTCTAAGGAATCACCATGATGACAAGCAATGTATCGACTGTAATCAAAGTGACACCAATATTCAGTAAGAAGATATGCCTAGTGTGTACCACAGACAGGCTTCAGAAATATTTGATACTGTCGCTGGCCAAAGCCAAATAGAAGAAATGGAAAACACACATACTGCCTTGCCATGGTCTCATTAAAGAATGTCACTTAATTTCGCAATTTATAACAATTCATATCTGTTTTATTCAGAGGAGGACTTTTTTTTTGTCAAAAAGCTACATCAGGTGATTCTGAAAATACCTAAAGGTTACATTGAAATTTCACCATCAGTGTGTTGAACCAAACAGAAACAACCCCACAAAGATCTGAACAGGCTGGATCAGTGGATCATATTTCAGACACTAGTGACATAGATTGCTCAGCTGACGAGGTTGACTGTAAAACCTCCTAAGTTTTCGGGGGGAAGAATCTGACTCAGATAATTCGCAAGGTGACATGGAATGAAGAGTGTTCAGAGTTAAATTCTGAAGAGAGAAATGTGTTTGAGCTCAAGGCCGGTGTAAAAAGCAGACATTTGGAGAATCGTCATTTAATAACCAAATGTCCAATTCCAAAAAGGACAGAGTCTTTGTTTGAACAGAGGTGTGCATGAGAAAGTGACAGTTCTACATGTACAAAAGAAAAGCAAAATCTGCCCCGAGCCTACTCCAGGCTCTTCTCATCAGTTTACTCTAGAAGAAATTCCAAAGCGCAAAAGGAACAAGAAAGGCTGTGCTGGTCCCAATTTATAGAGGAAAAACGTAAAGAGACACAAATAAATGCATGGTGGTGATAAAGCCTTGCTTGTAGCAAAACCCTGCAGCTACAATACTCTGAAAAATATAATAACCAATGTCAGAATATTTTTAACGAATTTTAGGAAATGACATAGGAACAAACCGCTTTTTCATCAACGGCCACATAAAAACAGGTTCCATAAAGACGATGCAAACGAATACGAAGTCACGATGACCATTTTTATTGAATACCATTTCACTATTGACAAAATAAAAATTAATGTATGTGAAGCCTTCTTCATGGCCACCTTTTGGTTCAAATCTGATTCTTTCAAACACACGTCGTCATCGTCGTCGTTGGCAATGGACAATGATGGAACGGAGGATAATGCTTTAAAAGCTTTCTCCTACGGTTGTGAACAGTGCCTGGTGTGGCTGTGCAATCCAATTGCAGTTGTGGGTAAAGTCCTCTCCATGGCCATCCTTGGTTTCAAATCTGATTCTTTCATAAGCATAAGTCACAAGGATATCTGGAGAGAGGAGGTCATAATCTAACAAACAGAAAGGTTGGGAGATCTGCTCCAAATGCTATTTCAGATGAGAAAGCAGAAGCCGTAAGAACATTTTTTAGATCTCTCCCTTTGGTTCCCTCACACGATTGCAAGAAGCTGATTCTGGAGACAGGATAGACAAAGCAGACTTTGTATAAGTACTATTGTGGTGAGGTTCCTTTGGCAGTATCCTTGTTGAAATTTATAGGCATGAAGACGTTGATATTGGGATACACAAGCAAAGGTAGGACATATGTCAAACGTGCTACAGTTATACTATAGGAAAGTTGTCAGAGGATGATTACAAAGCTCATATTGAAGCACAGAACGAAGAGGCAGATCAGATAAACCGAGATATTGCGAAAGCCAAGCAAATCGAGGACATAACAATACCAGGTGTAGATCTCCAATAAGTCTTCTTAACACCCAGCCTCAACTGCACAGCAATATAACCTACTGCAAAGAAAGCTACAGAACTACAACTGTGCGATATATAATATCGTGACAGCTGACTCAGTATGTTACGCCTGATCAGAGCTGACCTCTTGTCTCAGACATTTACAAACTGCATAAATCACTTTCTTCACACCTTTGTCACAACACCAAATATGATTCTCTGATCTGGTGGCAGTAACTATCAGAATCGATGCTGCAATGTGGCTACCCCAATATTAGAAACGCTTGAAATTTTTAATATAAAAAAGGTCCAGCAAAAGTTTTTACAAAAAAGACACTGCATACACCAACAAGCTGACACCAGTGTGCAGGCTGTGACATCTCATGATGCAGATTTTGCCCAAGTCGTATCATTGTATCGGCACTCCAAGCTTGTTCCCGCTATTAAAGCAGATTTCTCCTTTTTCAAAGAATTCACAGGTGGGCGCAAAGCACATGGCCAGAGAAGAACCCGCGTGTTGTGGATCTCAAAGTCATATGTTACATCAAGGGAGCTATTCAAACCAAAGTCAGCTTCGATGGTACCTGTGTGAGCCTTCCTCATAGGTCATCTCTGCAGGTGATTGTATCGATACAAGCCACAACAGAGCCACAAAAACTGGACTATGCAGAAATCAGCAGCCTGAGAAGTCTCATGCCAGTTATGTCATGCTCAAGCTATTAATTTTATGATTCTTAGGAATTTTGCTTAGTTCTGAACAAAAATGACAGTCTGAATGACTGATGATATGATTTTTCCGAATTGTCATGATCCACTGTTTTGAAGACTTCTGAAGTCTGAGGCCGAAAGTGATTTCCTTATATTTTGAAAGATACAATGATGATGTGTTATTTTGGGACCTCATAGTAATCTGCCCCCAGGATCCACCAAAAGGGGGGAAGAATGATGGATCCACAGGTGCCCACATGGAAACGACTCGGACACGAAAATGGACAATGAGATTGCCTAATCCCATGGGGCACCCATGTACTTGTGGCAGGTATTTCACCACAGAAAGGGGAATGAAGATCCACCGGACCAAGAAGCGATGCACTATTCCAGATACTCAAGAGCGCCCTGAAGCCAGTGGCTTCAACATTGAGCCATCCATTGAACAACCCGCTAGATTTCAGATGAGAAGTGACCAAGGATACTGTTCCCCTCAGCAGGGTCCAAAGATTGGAAAGAACTTGATGACAAACTAGCCCAGCTTCTCCGTGTGAACTTAAAGAAAGTGAAACTAGAAAGCCGAATAGTAGTCATTACGGACACCATCTACTTCCACTGTAAGGATACCTATGGCATTAAGAACAACAGCCCAAAGCCTTTCCCCGAAACCAAACCGCAGACAGCAAGAAATGGAAGAGATCAGAAGGAACAAGAAACAGCTATGCAAACAACTAAAAAGTGCATCGGAATTTGAGAAGATGGGGAAGGGCCTTCAAGAAAAAGATTTCTCAGTAACCCCTTCCAATATGCAAGAAGTCTCTTTGAGAATCCACGATCCGGCGAGCTCAGCGCCAGTCAGGACGAATTAGAAGAGCACTTGCGAAAGACATATTCAGACCCTCATAGAAAAGAGGCACTGGACACAATTAGTGGACTGATATGGCCTTCCCAGCTGGGCAGAAGAATTCAACAAAGTGCCACTTATTCTGCTTGAGGTTGGAAAGATAGTCAGTAAGGCCCGAAGCAAGTCTGCCCCAGGTCCAAACGGCATAGCCTACCTGGTGTACAAGAAATGTCCCAAGGTGCTCAAGATAGTGCACAGAGAGCTGGTCACACACTGGACAAAAGAAAAGATCAGAGATCAGTGGAATAAAGCTGAAAGTGTCTATATGCAAAAAAGGAGAACAGCTCAGAGGAGATAGGTCAATTCCGCCCAATCTCTCTGCTGAACGTGGAAGGCAAAATATTCTTCTCGATAATAGCTAATCGGCTGACTTCATACCTAATGGAGAACGGCTATATAGACACATCAGTCCAGAAAGGAGGAGTCCCCCGAGTTCCAGGGTGCCTGGAACATGTGAGCATGATATGGGAGGCTATCCAGAGAGCAAAAACAAGGAAGCAGGAACTGCATGTCATATGGTTAGACCTTGCTAATGCGTACAGATCAGTTCCTCACTCGCTCCTATGGCTGGCACTGGACATGTATCATGTCCCAGACCACATTACAAGACTTCTGAAGGAATACTTTGAGTCCTTTAGGATGAGGTTTGCAACAAGGAATTACACCACCAACTGGATTCAGTTAGAGACAGGAATTGCCATGGGCTGTACAGTCTCTCCGATTCTCTTCGTGTTGGCCATGCAACTACTGCTGAAGGCCAGTGAGCAATTTTCTAAGGGAACAGATTTGGGAGAGGGCTGCCTAATGGCACCACTAAGGGCATTCATGGATGACACAATCCTAGTCTCATTCCAAAAAAAGGCAAGGCAGATGCTCCAGAGATTGGATAATTTGGCCTCCTGGTGCAGAATGGATTCAAACCGAAGAAATCCAGAAGCCTCTCTCTCAGAAACGGGAAGACAGATGACACAATGCAATTCCAGGTAGGGACCAAGAACACCAACAGTCGCAGAGTTACCTGTGAAAAGTCTCGGTCGGTGGTATGACGCTTCTCTAAAGAACACAAAGCAGAGGGATGAAGTGCGGACTCAGCTGACAGTTGGCCTGGAGAATATCAACAAGAGTGGACTCCCAGGATGTTCAAAGTGTTGGATCCTCCAATTCATGTTGATCGCAAAACTACTATGGCCACTCTTAGTCTACAAAATTCCCATGTCAACAGTAGAGGGATTAGAGGCAAAGACAAAGTGCTACACAAGAAAGTGGCTAGGGCTCCCACCATACTTAACTGATGTCGCACTAACCTATAAGCAAGCGAAGTTAGTGTTACCACTCAAATCCCTGAGTGAAGAACACAAAATAGGGAAAGCATGCCTTCACCTGATGTTCAAGGGCTCACAGGATGATGCTGTGAGGAATATAGAACCTGAATTGAAAACGGTCTGAAAGTGGGAAGTGAAACAAGCCAACGATGCCGCAGAACAGTCCCTACAGACAAAGGAGATCATTGGATTCACTCAGTCTGATAGGAAAGGATTAGGGTCGGGTGGACAAACGATCTCACTGTGGTCCACAGCGATGCCTAAGGAAAAACAAGACATGATTCTCCAAGAAATCAGGCACAAGAAGGACGAAAAAAGAGTGTAAAAAGCTGTGATGCTGGGGCTACAGGGACAGTGGACAAACTGGGAAGGTGTTCTCCAAAGAGCCATGACATGGAAGGACTATTTGGCACATGGCACCCATGAAACTGGCTTTCAGTATTCATGCCACATTTGATGTGCTTCGCACAAAAACAAACCTCACCAGGTGGAAGAAGGAGACTAGCGATGAATGCCCACTCTGTGAGGGGAAACAGACGTTACAACAGACGATACTCTCTGGTTGCAAAGTCGGCTTGGCCAGTGGAAGATATACCTGGCGCCACAACCATGTGCTTGAAATGCTGGCAAGAACAGTTGCGTCAGCACTATCAAAGCCAGAGAAATCAGATGAATCCTGGAAAAATACATTCATCCAAGAGTCAACAAGTATTCCCACCAAGATCCCCTGCAACACTCGTGGCACACTGGAGGGAGCCGGCGACCAGGACGTAGTAGCTGATTTGACAGGATGGGGAGAATATCCCGAATTAATTAAGAGGTCAGGTATGAGGCCGGGCATAGTGGTTAGCTCTGGGATTGCGAAGTCATACATCCTTGTCGAGCTAACTGTTCCGTATGAGACAAACATGGAGGAGCAGCACAAGTACATGATGGCTAAGTACCAAGATCTCCTATCAGATTTGCATAAAGCCGGAGTGAAGGCAAACATATTCGCAGTAGAAGTGGGGGCAAGGGGCTATGTTGGTTCAACAGTATATTCTCTACTGAAGAAGCTCAACTTAAGTGGCCGGAATGTTAGAAGTGCCCTGTGTAAGCTAGCAACAACAGCAGAGAACTCCTCCTGTTGGATCTGTGCAAAAGGAACGATGTGACCCCTACGCCACTTGATGCCAGACGGAAGATTTAAATAGAATGATTATGCCATAAAAACAGTGGCATGCGTAGCATAGCGGTTCGAGTACTGGATCAAAAACCAAACGGCACTGGTTCAAATCCCACCAGAGTCCCTGAGGAAAAAAAAAAAAGGTGGGTGACAGACATCGGGAGTCATGACCCCGGTGCGGCCGGGGTTCTAGAAGATGTCAGGAAGTTAAAGGCCAAAACATCTAATGAAAGAACCCATTCCTCCTCTGAAGACCGTCACCTGTCTCGACGCATTAATTACAGCCTGTTGCTCATGACATAATCATTACATAAGTACAAAATCTTTGTGTAGAAGTTTTTGTCCTTCCTTTATGTACTTTCAACACTGCTGAAACCAAGTGTAGATGACTATAATTTCAGTTAGTATCGTAAAAATGAGTCATTCTAAGTAAGATTCAGTTACGACCAATGCGCCTGGGATTGCAAAGCAAATATATAAAATTCATGTTTTTCATATTAATTCATGCTAATAATCAATATTTATCGTGTGAAGGGTAACCACGACAAAGTTTTAACAGTATTGTGTTATTGCGAGCATCGACTGTTGAAATGTTTTCATTTTCTGTATCACAAATGAGCTTTTATGGTACCTAGTACTTTTTTAAATGTATAAAATTCCATTTGAACGGTACACTGATCTGCAGTGGTACTGCAGTGCTTAAAATTTAAGAATCAGGCTTGAAGTAGAGGCAGATCTAATCGTTTAATACAAGCATTGTTTCAGAAGAGAGTTCATCACAATTTTTATCCTATATTTTTTGTCTTTTTTTCATTATTGGCATTACTGGAATGAAATTTTACTTATAAAAATACTTTTATGTGGAAAAATTTGTGGATTTTTTGGTTGATTGAAGAATACTAAAATGACACTTACAAGGGCCAAAAACACATAAGTGTTTTTACTTAAACTAAGTTCATGCAAGTTGAGTTACACTTCAGATCGTAACTTCGTAAATCGTGTAACATTATTTTCTCTGAAGAAAAAATACATCTATTTATTACTTTATAATTAATATCCAATATGAAACTATGCTTTTGTGAATGTTTATCATATTATAAGCTCTGTATTCACAAATAGAAAAGATTTAATCATTTTTTTGTCTCTCCTGAAACATTTACCAAAATCACGATGAGCAAAACTAGAACTTAGGTGACGAAATGCGATTTTGGGTTTTAATTTTCTCCTAAAAATCCCGAGTATTTTCTGAATATAAAAATGGTATTAAAAGGTTGATATAGTGGTCTCTGCCTAAGAACCCACCGCCTTAGGGCCCGGTCTGCCTAAGAACCCGCCTCTGCTGCGAAACGGAATTTTGTCTCTATAATTTACCCTTATAAGAGCCCGCTCCCAAATTTAAAAAATCCGCTGTCGGGCCAGGACATGCGAATACTTATGATGTAATTTCACATCATACTGTCCACTTGAGAGAGATGCACAGTACTAAATGTGCAGTGAAATACGGACGGGGATGGAGGGAACAGTAGACAATGGAGTGGAAGTGATGGTTGATGTATGACTGCATGATCAGGCTACATTGTGGACTAACCCGTAAGCATTTATTTCTTCGTTTGAAAACACGTGGGACAGCACTTGTGATTAGCTCTGTGGATAAGGAGGAGTAAGTTTAGCCTCCTGACTGGACAATTGTTTTGCTACTTCGGTCGGTCTGTAAACATCTGAGAGTCACTTGTGCGACTATCTGTAGGGTAGCATCAATGATACCATTATGTGGAAGATCATTCGATGTTTAAACACTGGGTATTATTGATGTAAATTGTAATTATAGCCTACGCTATGAAAGATCAGAAATTATCAGATCTAATTACGACACACACACACAGAGGAGAAGGCTGTACTTATTCGAATAGATCACTCTTTAACTAACAGTAACGATTAACTAATCATAGTAATGAAGACAATCTGTGGTCAGATGGGTTGCGTAACTTTTCAATCCGCTTAAGAACCTGTCCGCCTTAGAGCCCACTTTTTTTTATCTCCCAGGGACCGGGTTCTTAGTGGAGACCACTGTATATCCATTTCAAAATGTTTCACCAATGGTCATTCAACGGATGGCCTCACCAATTGTCAAACAGGATTTGGCTCCATCTGGTTGTTATATGTAGTGGTAGATCATCACTGTTTGATCGCATACAGGTAAAGGATGCACAGAACACTTGTTCATGATTTCTTCTAGCAATATCTTGAACCCCACGGGCCCAACGCCATTGATGGACATTGGATGACAAAACTGACAATCAAGTAGATTATCAGCGTAAGCTTTCACCAGGCGTTCTAAAATGAACTTCAATGTCCTATAAATAGTAAATATTTTTTTTTACTTCAGCTGCGTTGGAGCACAACTGTGGACTTATCTGCCATAGTAAAGGTCAAGATACTCTTAGTTTGGATAGAAAAAGATATGAAGGCCACATATAGGCCCTCAAGAACCTGAAAGTGACTCTATGGAAGCCCGTATAATGATGGGGGGGTAGGGAGCAAAATTCGAGAAAATATACGCCCAGAAAACCAGGAAAAATCAACAAAAGATACAGTGTCATGGAGAGAAGGCTATGTGAAAAAGGACTGTGCTGGGGCTAAAAGCTGGGAAAAAAAGACTCATATCAATTTTTTCCTGAAAAAAAAAAACCAACTTTAAACAAATTTTTTCTAAAAACCTGTTTTTTTGTCACTATTTTGCTATCTACTTTTTCATTCTTAACCGATTCTAACCAAATCTTCACAACAAGGCCAAAAAACAGACATATATGTGGGCCATTTTTGTTTGGTAAGTTTTAGAGAAAAATAGGTTTTTAGTATAATAGTATAAAAAAAAAAAAGGTGAAAGTTGAAATTTCACTACATGGCATTTTCAATGATTTCTAGAAATTTTTGTTTTGCATATGAAGAACTGAAAATATGTAACTTTTTTAGATATTATGCCAAACAATATGTTCGCCAAGTTTCACTGAGTTCGACTGAAATATGGCAGAGGAGACAGATTGTCATTTTAGAGACACCAAAATCGAAAATGGCGGCATTGCCATGGCAATCATACGAGAAAGTCAATCTTTTTTCACTGTTTTCCTCTAATATAGACATGCTGAATTCGGTAGAAAATATTAAAATAATCTATCTGTAATAATAAAAGAAATCACCTCCCAGACGCTCCCCTCCCCCCCCTTAATCAACTTTATTTAAAGTGACATGAACACTCATTGTGTAATTTAAAAATATGCTGGGAAAGAGCCATTAAAATGAAATTACTCTGTTCTTCTGCTTCCCTCCATACCTGAAAAATGTAGCAAAGACATATGATAATAACAATAATAATAATGTTATAAAATAATATTTATAATTATATGTATTAATATAAAGCACTAGCCCCAGAAACTAATAGCGCATAACAGTGACTTGGACTAAGTTCCAAAAAGATTACTAAAAAGAAAAACAGCTTATGACAAATTTGTATAACAAATATACTTAGATCTGACTTTCAAAAAGCATAGCTATTGTTCTGAATATTTATGAAACACTTGCAAATTTCTGGGTTGTTAGCAACCAATTTGTATATCAGAAGAAAAATTGGTTGCTAACAACCCAGAAATTTGCAAGTGTTTCATAAATATTCAAAACGATAGCTATGCTTGTCTGGGAATCACACCAGATCATGCCATCTAACTTTTTCATCCCAGCTTCTTGGTTGACACATATGCAGATTGATATAGATATCATAGATATTGACATTGTTTAAGGCCACTCTACCCAGCTCCCTTCCCCATGTCCCTCCTCTTTTCAGGCTAGACTGTGGTTCTGTTTGTTAGGTTTACACATTTTATATTTATATTTACTGTATTGCCCACCAAGAAAAGATGGCTCTGAGAAAACCAGCTAATGACAAAAGTCTCTTTGTGGCTAAGCACAGGTACCTTTGATTCAATGGAGTATTTTGAGATCGGTCAAATGAACAAGAAAAATCGCTCAAACGTGCCTTTGTTTATATGGGTGTGACATATTTGAACGCTTATTTTGTCAAAACTTGCCTGTCATGTGCAGAGCATGTGAACAAATCAGCATGTGAACAAAATTGCTCAGTCATGTAACTTATCTCAAAATACCTCATTCATATCATGCAATATAGATTATTACTAGGTTTCTAGTGGACAACTCATGCACAACTGGCACTAATCACAAATAAACAACATAAAAGAGGCTGAAATGTCCATCTCTGGTCCAACAGAAGATTCCATTCTTCTGAAATAAAGGACCCTGATACTTTGAATACATTGACAGCAGCATATGCAAAGCATTAAGAAGGCTGAAGTATAAAAAATTCTGATCTAAAAGCTCTCTCATTAAATGAAGGGAAATTATGGGGGGAAAAAATGGGGTTCTGATGTCTATAGATGCAACATCAAAATATTAATTTATACAACATTAACTAGAACTGTGCAAGCTTGCTCAAGGCAGAATATAAATGCAGCATCCACACTAGAACTTGGCTACAACTGGACTGAAGGAACAGGGAAAAAATCCAAGCAATGGAGTCCCTTTGTAGGTAAGTAAAATCACCACGCTTTCCCTTCCTCTCACCTGCTAACTTCTTTGTATCTCCTAAGAGTGCATCTACTACTTTCCCCTTCCCAAATTCCGGCATGTACTGTATAATGCAAATTAGTGAAAAATGATAAGAAATTGACATCAGTATTTGCTTTTCATAGGGAAATTTACTTGTGGCCTGGAGACTGACAAGGCAATGCTAAAAGAAGTGGGCTGTAACTATTGGATTGACTGCAAGCCGTACCTGTCAGGAATTTACTAACATACTGACAGTACAAAAAGCATAATAACCAACAAAGGGAAGTCCATAGAAGAGGCAAGCACAAACAAAATATGACCAATAAAAATTTCCTGTCACTAGTTTTGCTGTGACTAGTTTACTGTATCTCGTCACTGCCAATTCCATGCTCATACTCTATTGCGCTTATTTCTGAAAATGAGTAAACTCATGCTCTTGAAGAGAATACCAACCTGACCATCAAAATCTGTGCCCACTCTCTCCTTTGGTCAACACGGAGACCTTGCTGGGTGGAAGGAGAGGGGTGGGGTGCCTGGCTCCACTTCAGACTACTTTGCATATGGAGTGAGATATTGTATCTGCACACAAACCTTTCTTCTACTTTCATAGTGACAATTTATTGGAAATAAACAGTGCACAATCAAAGTGCATGTGCTTTTGATGCCAAGCAGTGTCACACTACTGGAATCCAATTCAAATCTTGGCATATTTCATATAATATACATGCAGCTTATTGACAAGGAAATTGGAATATCAATGTCAGGCAGATCTTTGTGATTGAGCTTCCCTCTAACATTAAAATAGCACATGGGAAGATATGAGAAGATATTATACAGCAAGGATCTTTTCTGCCCTGCAAATTTGAGAGGAACATTGATATATGGAAAGTAAATAAAAAAGAAATCCACATGTCTATTTACACCTTGGCATTTGTAACTACATATCAATTCTGCTGTGGAGAACTAAAGTTAAACAAAAAGGAACCTTTGATAAAAAATGGAAAGACAGTAACTTCTGAAACAGCCAATTAGATCTCATAGGGTCTACAATAATGGTTGAGAAATTCACAAAAGACGGTCCTAACAAATCCTTAAAAAATCAGTGTTTCTCTGTCATAATCAAGCACATAAGCAAACATCACAATTTGCAAACACCACCTGACACACTAAAAAACACCAAAATGGGAATTAACAGCCAATCTGCATATTGTTTACCAAGATGATAATATAAAAGTTAACAGTGTTCAAAATGAACAAGCACAAATGAAAAAAGGCATTGACAATTTTCTTAAAATGCAGAATTTTAATGCATTGTAAATCATGTTCCTGTTCACATATTTATTGGTTGTAAGCTATTACTGTTATGTTGGTCTTTAAAGATGCATAACTCCAGCACCATGTTTTGCCCAAAACTGTTCCATATAGTTTATTGCAGCTCCTGGCAAAGAGATGTCAACTATCTCTTAATCCTAGGTCAGTCATGGTAACTTAGTCATTTAATATATATACTGGGTATTCATTTAGCCTCATAAATAATTTCAGAATCAATGTAAAGGAACATTTGTTGCATTGTTCAGCTTTACATTTCTTTTCATTTTCATTTCTGATGAGTTTTTCATATGCTATAGAAAATCTTACGTTTCCATCATTAAATATGTAGTGCTGTCGGCAAATATCTAAAAAATTCTTGAACATCATTAGAAAGTTCTTGTCTTCCTGTACTACAAATTTCACTGTTTTAACTAGGGTAAAATGCACCATTTGAAATGCATTAAAAAAAAAAAAAAAAAAATCCATTAAAACAAAGACAAAGTTTACCAAAATAATCAAAATCTTTGACTGTGTGCTCCCTTCAGCAGATACATTTAAAATGTATCCTGGGTATTCATTTAGCCTCATAAATAATTTCAGAATCAATGTAAAGGAATTGGGAATTGGGAAATTCGTGAGTCCCCTGTCTCAGCGGGACATGCCATGCGCAGCCGAAGAAGAGCTCGACCCTCCCCGGTGTACCGGGGCAG
>JBCEWB010267503.1:0-22984 GCA_039654565.1 Peronia peronii
AGATAGATAGATAGATAGATAGATAGATAGATAGATAGATAGATAGATAGATAGATAGATAGATAGATAGGCAGACATTCAGTCAGATGTATGGGATAGCAAGAAAAGAAAAATGATCATGAGAGTAAAATAATTATACAAAACGTAAAAAAAAAGAAGAAGAAGAAGAAGAAAAAAAGGAAAATAGATAAATATACAGACAAAATTGCAGACCGTATACGGTTTAATTATTTTCGTAGTAAACCTTATAGACTAATTTGATACTGTGGAGTGCGAATTACTAAAATACACGAGCCTGTTACGGTTACCCTGTCACCACACATATTGTTTTCTGCAGCATTGGCAAGAATATGAGTACAAAAATTCCTGACGGCCGTGCCATTAGCCGGACTTACAACCCGGGGTCTAATAGGGTGCAGGAGAAGAGGCTGGACATCACGCACCTGTACAAATATCCCGAAGGTAAGGGGTTGTCCAGACATAATTAACTCTATCCACAGCCCCGATCAGTGACGTATGTGATAGATGGTAAAAAAAAAATTTGGCCGAACAAGATGGTAAGGTAACGAATTCTTGGACATAGCATTCGCTTCATAACACTGAGACATAACAAATTGTTGGGCAAAATGTTTACTTAACACGACTGAGGTTTGGACATTTTTTGGAGAATTGGCAAAAATTGACTGAACAAGGTTAGAAGATAATGAACTTTTGGAATTTTTCATGAAAAGTTGAAAAAAACAAAAAAAAAAACAAAACAAAAACAAACAAAAAAACAAAAAAAAAACAAAAAAACAGAAAATGACTCAGAAAAAGTCAAGCAAAAGTTGAAAATACAATATAAAGAAGAATAATATAAAAAATGTTTTGCACATTTCTCAAGGGAAGTTACTGCATTACACATCTGTTTTAAGAACGCTTATATAGACTCAGCTAGTCAGACAATTTCAGTACAAAGTGATCCGAAATCAATGCCGCTTTAGAACAATCTTCCAAGAACTGTCGTGCACTCTATGGATTAAGAAAATTTATAGTCCCGTTCGAAGTTCATACAAAATGAATGTCACAGAACCTGCATGTAATAAAACAATATCAAGGAACTTATCGAGGAGAGAGAGAGCGAGAGAGAGACAGACAGACAGACAGATAGACAGACAGACAGAGAGAGAGGAAGAGAGTGAAAGAGAGAGAGAGAAACTGACTGAGCACAACCAGATCTGGGAAAGACAGAAGGCTGAAAAAAAAATTACGACATACATAAAATAATACAAGAAAAGAAGAATACACTAAGTCATAAGGCTAGAGGAAAGATACAATTCACTTTTATAAACCTGGTTCATCCACAGGTAGTCCTGAGGAGAGAGAGGCTCTTAGATTGGCCGTGGGCCGAGGCATTGGAGCCAAAATCTTTGAAAGCCCAGGGGTAAGTCTGGCCTTTCTATATAAAGATATTGATTTCACTCTTTCTCATATCATCATCATGTCAACAGCAACGTATTTTCACAGCATCAAGAACAACAATACATTGGTGTCAAATTCATTATCATCATCACCACCAACTTAAACAACATCAACAACATGATAATAATAACAACAACAACAACAATAACAACAAGAACAACAACAACCACGATTGCAATAACAAGATCATCGATAGTATCATCACCATCATCATCACTGATAGCCGCATTAAGAAGAAGAAAACAGTAACAACAGTAACATAATCAGAACAACAGTAGCATCAATATTATCATCATCATCATCGCAATAATAATTTGAACAGTGATAATACCCATAGCAGTTACATCTACTGAAGTCCATGCTAATGATAGCATCACTATTGTTATTACTATTATTATTACAAAGACAAATAGCGATTTTTTGTCATTTTTCTTCAGATTTCAGATTTTTTGTTCAGTCCTGGGATAGTAGGATTATCTCGAGTTTAAACGCCTGCTTGGTTTGCTGAGAAAAAGTTTTGTATGTAGAAATTTGGATTTTGGAAGTTTCATCCTGACAGCGACGTCTCCGCTATTCTTCATCCGATTTTAACTACCAAGGCTTCTTTGATATGTAATCGTACACACAGAAAATCCGAAATATATTCGCCCTTATCTGAGAAGGCTTGATGAGGGGTTTCCATATCCGAGAAACCCAGGGGACCGTTGAGTTACTGAAAAAAAAAATGCAGGTTCTAATATTCTAACTTTCTCATCCCATAGTAGGACTCGAATTTGAAACCCTTGACTTATGTTTTTCGCAGAGAAGGAACACTTAACATCCACCCCCCCCCCCCCCCTCCCTCGGCCAGGACGACCAGTTTTTCTTAAGATACCCTTTGCATCTTTATTTTCAATGTCTAGGAATATTATTGAGTGCTGTCTTTTTATATTTTTAATTTTTTTTATGACCTTGCAGATTTCTGAGATAGTGTCAAACTTTGCTCCTTGTTTATCAGTCTGGTTATTTGTTTGTTTGTTCGTGTATTGTACCAGGGTGTGACACTAGACATCATCCCGCCTCCAGAAGTAATGGTAGGCAGCGACTTCATCTTCTCGGCCGTCGCCCGCAACAACAGCGGGGTAGTTCGCACAGTGAGCGCTATCATGGGCGTGTACCCGATCAACTACAAGGGAGAGAGACTGGGCAGGGAAAAGCTGGCAGAGCGACAGATAGACGATGTGGTACTTCAAGCGGGACAGAGTGAGTGACGCTCTTTTAGCAGTCTCCTCTTTCCTCTTCCATTGTCATTCTTAACCCATTACGTCCTGCAGTGAGGAGTGTGATATGAAACCGCATCACATTCTGCTCATTAAATAATGACTTCAGACTCTCTCGTTGCAGCTTCCCCTCCCTTCTCCTGTTTCCGTTTTAAACCCTTTGAGCTCTAGTTTGGGAATGAAATATTGACGAATTCATTTGCTAATATCTGCATTTCTTTTTGTTATGATTGCACTGATTTCCATGGAATAATTTTTTTTTCACCTCACTCTGGATATGATAAGATAGATTTTGTGAATCCACATTTGAAGTAATGGTGCTGATTCTTCTACAGACATTGAACTTTAGTCTATGAAGTGACATTCAATAGGACTATACGGCTAAAGAAAGAAACATCTTCATGTGGATTTCTAAGCACAATCTTTCCGCGGGCGCTACACACACACACACATACACACAGAGAAAGAGAGAGAGAGAGAGAAAGAGAGAGAGAGAGAAAGAGAGAGAGAGGCGCTAATGTTCACGTTGTACAAATACTTTCTCCTCTCTTTCAAAACAATAATACAAAATTTCAGTGCATAGACAACATTTGTGCAATCCATTCTTTGCTTTGCTCAGGGTTATGTAGAAACAGAGAGAGTGATCGAAATTTTAGATATGCAGAAGAAAGGACATTAAACACCAGCACTGCTCACCAGCAAATTATTGACAAAAAAGATAAACAATATATCGGGCCTATCCAGACAGAGGAGAAACAAATCAGGAAGCTGTCAAGGCATGAGCTAGTTCTGTGTTATTCCCATTGGAGAGATATGAAGTGCTTAGAATGGAACACCTGCGCGTTTGAGAATTCGTGTGAAAATGCAAGGCCCACATCAAAAATAATTGGAATGGGCAAGCAGAAATAATAAATTTAAAGGGATCTGTCCTCTGTAAACATCTCTAAATAGCTCCCTCTTTCCCCAAGAATACCTTTTAAAAAATACAAATGTTGAAGTGGTTCTAATGATGTGCTGTATTGGTTAAAACGGTTCTAATGAATATTTGCTAATGGGGATGTGAAAGGATCTATCGCCGAAATAGGATGATAAAATTGTGGGGAGAATTTCTTTCCCTGCAATAAACGAAGAGCACCTGTGTTTATAGGATGGCCCTCATCATCATACTTAAGTAGGAGTTCTCTCAAAGGTGAAATCATAAACTGTAGAGTGATGAGTCTGTGGAGAAGCCCTCGCTCCCGTGATTTATGAGCTCCGCGCTGCACTCTTCTGACAGAACGTGGCATATGCATACTTAGGTCAAATTTCTTTGGCTTTTTTTTTTGTCATATTAGAATTTTCCATATCAGGACGCATAATTTGTTCTTGGTCCCATGTCTGTATCTTGAATGATAAGGACTATATATATATTGATTTCATAGGCAAATTCTTTTTAATGAATAAAATGAATTTAATTTAATGAATGAAAATTTTTTTTTTCAGCTATCCTGTAAAATTTGATTTTCTGCATATGCAACGTTTTGTCAGAAGAGGGAGCGTGGTGAGTTGAGAGCGGATCAAGGTTGGGAGATGTAAGAGAGTGAGTGAGTGAGTGAGTGAATGAGTGAGTGAGTGAGTGAGTGAGTGAGTGAGTGAGTGAATGAGTGAGTGAGTGAGTGAGTGAGTGAGTGAGTGAGTGAGTGGGTGAGAGGAGATCATGAGAAGGATACACGGTACGGTTGAGGATGGTATACTTTTTTTTTCTTTTGATGTACTCGAAAGACTGGTAAATAATCTTTTGAAGTGTTTCAAGGACAGAGACCTGGGTCAAACAGAATCGCAATCTCTCTCTCTCACACATACACCCATACACACAATTTATGTTTTGTCTGTAATTGATATTCGATAAATAGTAAATATATATACATATAAAAGAACGAATAAATAAATAAATAAATAAATATGTAAATAACAAATAAATAAATAAATAAATGAGTAAATAAATAATCTTTGAAAAATTAAATATATACAGAAAATAATAGACGCATTTGTACATTTAAACATTAGGTTTGCTTCAAATCATGCAATATACAGTTCATGGAATGAAACCTAATTCAGTGAAGAGGACTTAAACTTTTAAGACAAAACATGTAAAGGCCTAACTTGTTAAGATATTTAGGCTTGCAAAGAAGCAATGGCAATGTCTCAATGTAATTTATTTCAGTATTATCAATATAAAAAAAATCACGAGCAATTCATTAATTTTGTTGCTATTCTAGTCCTGACAGTTAAACAAATCAGCAGCAGATGTAATTACACATTGAGCAACGTGGACCTCTGTGTGACCCCTCTGGCAGCTCTGTTTCGAATCAAAATGATTACCATCTTCATATAATGTCCACCTTCGCGGCTCTAGCAAGCACTGGTTCTCTTCAATCTGCACTCTCTTGTAAACTCTCTTATTGATTTGCATATCATATGAGAACCACATGGACAGCAAGAAAAAAAGCTTTTTAGAAGACATTAATTAATTCTTCAGAGTTTTATTCTGTCTTCTGTTCTGTTTGAAATGAGTCACCTTAAAAGTCATGGAAAGCTCTATGCATTTTTTTAACTTCTGTGAGTATGTGTTATTACAGAAGAAATGGCTGCAAAAGTTACATTAGAGCTCTTTTAATGGTATCTCAAAATTGTCACGGTTATAATCCTGGTTCTTTTAGGGTTAAACTGGAGTGCTTTTAAAAAATTAGTGTATTTATCTGAAATTTGCTTTATTAGTCCATCTTTTCTTGATTGATCAGCTCGATTTCCAGACCAGGTGTTGTCTTTTTCTGAACCTCTATTTTTGTACACTAACGATGTACATTAGCCCCTAATTATTGCATTGCAAAATATGTTATTGTCAATGATACTTTGTCAAGATTAATTCATGACATTCGTCACCATTTTCACCGTGCTCATTGGATTGTTAGTGTTAGATCTGTATTTGTTCACCACCAGTGCTAAAGACGTAGATCTAAACTATGTAAACTATTTTTTTTTAAATTCAATGAATTCAGATTAGAGAAACTGCCACTTGAGGGAGGTCAAGAATCTTCTCCGCAGTCATGTCTTTTATTGTAATCTATGAGCTGTGGTCTTGCACGAAAACTCAGAATGCATGCACATTTTTTCATGACCTTTTTTTATGGGGAGCATCTTTGTTGATCTATACTGCCCCTCTGTCAGAGACAAATAGTGGTCACGACATGATTTTTAAAGTGAACTGTGATACTACATCTTCGCCATCGCCACCTGTAACAACAACAATAAATAATCCATTCCAAAGACAGATAAGTCAAAAAATAGCAAGAATAACAAAAATCACAATCACGACAACAATATTAGCATTAGCAAAGGTGGCATCACTGTAACCATCTGCAGCGATAACGACAGCAACAAGGAAATGATAAGACCAACGTGTCTTTCCATTCCAGGTGAAAAATTCGAATTGTCCGTCGCCGAGCACGCTTACCTGGCACACTGTGACCAGTCTATGGTTATGATGCTGACAGCCTCTGCAACAGTGGAGGGACAAGACCTGCCAGTTAGCAAGCGACAGAAATTTGTTCTCAAATTACCGGACCTCACGGTAGAGGTAAACATCTCTATAAACTTACCAGGCCAATTTTACATAGTTCTTTCTGCACACGCCTGAACTGAAGCAACTAAAAGATTCTTCAATATAAATGATAAAATCATTCTAAGGCATTCTGTCTTCAGCGCTGAATGAAAGAAACTAGAATATTTTTCCATTATAATCATAAACGGGTTCCAATAACATGCCAGGCCAATTGTGATCTGACTGGCTGAAACTTTAAAAAAAACAGTTACATTAGAAATTGATATTATCCTATTATAATTGAAGACTCCAGTGGAAGAACCAGATAACTCACATTTTCTACAAAGGGAGAAAAACAGAAATTAAAGTTTAGAATCTATATTTTTTTTACTGTATACCCTTTTAAAAACTCTCTTTTTAGCGGAACTTACCTTTTTTTCCGTTATTGTTTTGGTTAACAAATCTTAGCGATGAGCTTTATAACGTCGGGGCAATAACTCATTTTTCACGAAAATGTGACATCTGGTTTTTCCACTGGAGTCTTCAATTATTATCGCATTAATAGAGTTATTTTCACATTCTTCAATAAACTGCAACTACTACAATCTGCATTATAATAACGTTCCGTTATGATGCTAAGCCAACTTTAATTACACTTGTTCAGTGTTCTGAGTGAAAGACGCTATAAAATTTCCCATTATAAATTGATATTAAATCCTCTCAATGGCATACCAAGCCAGTTTAAATATAGTTATGCTTAGAGTCCTGGATGAATAATGCCAAACGATTCTTCACTATAAATGATAAACATATTCTATTGAAATGCTAGACATAAACATATTTTATTGAAATGCTAAACTAAGTTTTGAATAAACTGTGTTCAGTGGTCTGAATTGAAGGGATTGAAAAATCATCATAAATTGATAGTAATTAGTTGTACCCGGCCAACCTTCAATTTGGATTTGTTCAGAGAGCCATACTAATAAAACCAGAGGATTCTCGCAGTTATAGATGATAAATGTGTCCCAGTAACATGAGAAGCTAACTTTTTTCCTTTTCAATGGGGTAAATAAGGCTAGCAAATTCCTTTTTGTGAATTGACATTAACATATCCTAATAGCAAACAAGGCTAACATTTAACAGGTCTATGTTCAGAAACCTGAATTTATGAAGGTAAAAGATTTCTCATTATATAAAATAAATAGGTTCCATGAGCAAACGGGGCCAACTTTCAATATGATTATCTTCAGAAGTCTTACTGAATAAAGAAACAAGCATCTTTATGCATGGTAAATGATATGTGAGCAACCATTGTTGAACAAGTTTATATGTTTTATTCTCACAATCAGTATAAGAGAACTGCTTCTATAATTGTACCATGCCATGTGTTTTTTGTTGATAGAAACAGATTAGATACCAGCTTAATGAGTGTGATCCTAACTATTCAGCATGACGTCAAAGATATGAGCCGCATACACAATATCGTTTAGCATAGACATACTTGTTTCTAAGATTCTCATTCATTCATTCAATCTTCTCAACATGGTCTCCTTGACAGATGGCCAGGTATGGTACTGGTTAATATGGGAGGCATTTCTTTTTCATATTTATAATAATATAAATATGTATCCAAATGTATTATCTTAGAAGGGCAAGGAACAAGTGGTAAGTACTTGTGAAAAAAAATTGCTAAGTGTTGTTTTCTGTCCAGTATTATTTGTCATGTTAGAAATTCATGGTCAGATTTTTATGGAAGTAGAAAAAAGGAAAAACTCTCACAAAACTATATCTCCAGATGGCAGCTCGGTCCAGCCGAGTTCGACGTGAACAACCCTTCACAGTTCTGGTTGTCATTGTCAACCCTTGCAGCAAACCACTGACAGGTTGTCAGTTGCAACTGTCGGGTACCATCTACCCACTGGCTTCTCAAGGCTTCTCAGCCCGTGACGGCGTGTACTCCAGGAGAATGAAGTAAGAAACCTTTCTTTTGTCGGGATTGAGTCAGTAAACCAATTGGTTCAATTAGAAGTTTGTCCTATCTGTTTATTAATATATTTAATCAGGTATTCTGTTCATATGAATTCATTTACATTTCGTAGTCACTAACATTTGGAGTGGCAATAGATGGAATAAATAACTGCTTCACTGAATTGGTAACTGACAAGAACCGGAGTCTAGAAATTGTTCATATCACTTGAACGATAATAAGATGTTTGCCATTTCTTTACACTGCTAACTGATAAAAAAAATTACCTTTCTGTTAAAATTTTTATGTCACCAGTACAAAACAATCATAATTGAAAATAGCTGTGACTTTACCTTTTATTGAATCTGAAGTGAACTGAAGTCAAGATTGAAACACACAGTACCAAGTACAGACGTAGGGAAAAGGAATGATGCCTAGTTCAAGAAGAAGAAATCTGATATGGCACCAAGATAATCATAGCCGCCTACACATCTATTCCTAGTATAATTGCAACCAGTGAATATACTTATGTCTCTGCCTTTACTATTAATTCTAACTCTAAGATACCATTATTATTGTTCTCTCTACCTATGCTGTGGTCGCTAGGGTCTTATAATGACTCCATCATCTGGGCATTTATCTATAAATAATTACATTTGAATTTAATTATTTCTATTTGCGGGTTGTCCGTACTCATTCCCAGAACTATTCTAACCAGCACAAAGACCATATGGCTGCTATCTTTTCTATAACTTCTAGTTCTATGATACCAATATTATTATCATCTCTACCCCTGTTATCACTGCAACGGTCTCATTACAGGCTCTATATTTTCCTCTGACTTTATCTACCTACAGTTATATTTGAAGCTAGTTAATGTATTCGTGGGTCGCCCACATCGACATCTCATTCTATATACAACCAGTTCAGGTATATGGCTGCTATTTTTACTACTTACTTTAATAGGTAAGATATCACAATCGCCGTGATCTCTGCCAGTACTATCATGGCTAGAGTCTTTTTAACCTCTCCATCTTCTCATCTGTATATTTTCTTTACGAATATTTGCAACTGAATCGAATTACTTCTATTTTGCTGGTCGTAAACAACTATTCCTATAACTATTACTACAAGTACAATTTAGAAGACCCTATAATAAGAAAGCACTCAAGTCCATTTTTTAAAGGGTGCAATTATCTCCTTTAAAGAAGTATTTCTTTTGTTGATGTTGTTCTAGTTATTTAAGTTTTATATTTTATGATGTTTGAATGCATGCACCTTACATTTTGTCTGTTAATGTCTCACTGATTTTTATTATTATTATTATTATCTGAGCTTTCTCGGCCTTGGTTGAAAATGTGTTAAAAGTGACTTTGTTTCTTTTTGTTCCGAGGGCATTACACACAATTGCCTTCTTTACTATTACCAGTGCTTGTACTGTTACTGAAAACCCCTCTTAAAGATTTCAGTATTAGCACTGAATCCTGGGAGACCCTTGCAGCTGCAGGCCCCACTTGACGTAGTCACATCACACAAGACGCAAAGAGAACCCAGATAGGTAGAACCAAGACGGCAGAACAGAAGTGCGAGCTTGGTAAAACCCAAGCAGCCAGCGCCACTGACACAGCCCCCACCCACAGGTGGGCAACTTGTGGGAGAGGACAGGTGTCCAACTTGTGGGAGAGGATTCTGCGCCCGGACCGGCCTTATCAGCCATCTTAGGACACACCCAGTGGGCACACGGTCCCAGACCTACAACCTAGAAACAAGTCCATAGTCATCTTCGACTGCCAAAGGACGAACGATACTGCTACGATACCATTATAACTATCATCTCTATCACTGTTGTCACGGGCAGATCTCATTATGGCTCCACCTTTTCTCTCTGTGCTTATATGAAAACAATTAGGATTTGAATTTAATTCCTTGTACATTGTGCGTCGTCCACAGAGATCTGTACCCCAATCAAGCGGCCTCTTTGCATGTTCAAGTCCAGGCTCAGGGCCGACCTATGAGAACCCAGCTGAGAGAACTGGATGTTGACCTACTTAGTGATCAATTACCGCCCATGACGGGAAATTTAGAGATTTATGTTGAATAGTTTTAATAAGGAATTTAGATATCCAGATGCAAATAATTTTAATGTAATTCTTTTTAAATTGGTACTTGCCGTCAGTGCTATAAAAAGATAAGTACCACTTTAGCATTCTAACAATCCTATAAATTGCACGGTATTTCATATTATAAATTTTAGCATTTTCACAATCTGATATATTGTAAATTATTATTATTGTTATTATTATGTTAGTTTTCCGATAGTTTTTAAGATCTAATTATTCATTGATATGTTGGTGTTCATAACTTTGCATCACAAATGTTAATATTGTCGAATTTTGTTGTTGTTGCTGTTGTTGTTGTTGTTGTTGTTGTTGTAGTGTGGTACATCTGACAACTAGAAGGACATTGCTCTCTTTTTTTTTTCAAAATTTGCTTCTTTGTTTTAGATTATGTTACAGATTGATGTATTATGTTATGGATTGATTGATCTTCTTGATATTGTATCCACAGTATTGAAAGGAAAGTACTTCACCAAGAATGCACTATGATTTTGAAATGCAATCTTGTGAACAGTATAAATGGACTCTATAAACTTACGTATTTCAATAAGAATTTCTTAATTCTCCGCTTGTTGAGGATGAAAAAGATGTTTCCTTAAAATTTGCTGACACTCATGAAGATTCGAGCAGATCTTCCTAAAAGGTGTCTTAATCCGATTTTTCATGGCAATTTCACGGTTGGTTTGTAGATGCTGGAATCCGCCCGTTTCTTAATACGACTGAACAGTCTTAGCGAATCCTTGAGACTGGAAGTTGTCAGGTAAATGTCTGAGTATTGCGAAATGTGAAACGAAATGAGATAGAGAAGTGAGATGAGAGACTTCTCACAGGTGCCATGGGATGAGCAAAGGTGTGGAACAGCCAACCTTTCAGACCGGACTTAATGCCATCAGCCTAATATCTTCAGTAACATTATGGAAGGCAGGTGAGAAAGTGTCTTGCTTTCAGCTGGGCTCGGTTTTAGAATCAATACCGTCACTTATGACCTAATGACGTCTGACAATGTCAGCATTTATGGAAGAGCATCAGTGATCCTTGTGAAGGCCCTGGAAATTAGCAGTTAAAAGTTAAGACTAGTGTTTTATAACCATGCCTTCTTTTATTTCTGTCTTGGCTGCACTGAGGCAACATTTAGTGGTAGCTGCATTCTTATAAGATTTACAGACATGTGGCTATTCCGTCTTCGGAAGTGCCATAGGTAAAAAGAGAAGGCACTGGAGGAAATGGAATGCCACATTGCTTGATTTTGCTTTCTATTTTTATTGACAAATTTGGGCTGCCTGGGTCCATCAACAGCAATGTTCCCGTCAGAGGATTCTGCTTGATCGAATTCATTACAAAACATCCCTGCCTTAGTCATTTCCTGCGGTGCCCATAGATATTAATTTTTTCCCTTCAGGTTGTATAGAATCTGATTCTATACATCACAGAACGATTTCGAAAAAATCGTGACTTGATAATGTCTTCCTTCGAGTACATATTTTCTAACCCACGGAGACATCCCAGGAATTTGACAAATTAGTTCCTTGCCACACTTGTATGCAGGTGTTCACAAGTTATAAAGCCGATAATTGATGTCCAAATTATCACCATCTCTCATCAAATTGGTATGGTCGGACGATAAGCAATTAGCTTGCTGAGGTTCAAGATTTAATTTAGCTACCCAATTGAACAAATTTTCATCAGAACACCGCCCAATCTTTTCATAGACTGATAATATTTCTAATTTCCATGGTGAGAAATGAGCTCCCCTCATGACTACAGTAATTTTTGTAGCACTCAGGCGACCCCTTGTTAATTGTATCCCATATATCATACTGTTTTTTTCTGCAAAAAATGGAACTAGGTAACTACAGTCCAGGAAGAAATGTTAAAACGTAAATTTATGCATTCCCTCAACAATTTTGCTCTTGCTGATCAGATTTCGTTCAAAGTTTTGCATCTCTGTCTGTGAACAATTTTGTCTACACTGAAACATATATTCTCGGTTATTTTGCCGGTTAAGATGTCCTTTTTTTTAAACATGACAACCACTCAAAGTCTGTGGACAATAATCGTATCTTTGCAGTAAGTCATGCCAGCAGGAAGGCGTAGGATAAATTCAGAAAACTGCTCAGAAAAAATTGTGTCAGGATCATTTATCAGGCAATTTATTAAGATAAAAGTGATGATAATAAATAAAAGGCAGACAATGGAAACCTCGAGCGGGTTATATAAGAAACCCTGTTAGATTCAAATAGAGCAATTAATCTTATTCTACTTCCTGCACTTATCGAAAGGACAGAAATATATATATATATTTTTTAATGAGGAATAACTGCGCCTTCAATTGTGGAGATATACTGAGGTTAGTCACAGCTTTTGATTCTGAAATTACCATGATTGAATCTACAAAAATGATTTGCAAATCTTGTTTTATTTTCTGTAAAATATGCTCTGCCAAATATGGTGTAATACAGTACGTCATATTGTTTGGTTCAACAACCAAACTCAAACTGACAATGACTCGGGCTACTTAGCAGCAATGGGCCGTATGTTTTTTTAGGCCATATGTTTTGAGCCTGTAAGCGTCGAGCCGCTGATGTTAATACTTCACTATAATCTCCTTTCTTTGAGAATCAGTGAGCACCAGGCATGCTAGATAAGAAAATTGCGATTTTGATCTGTCTTGCCATTGTACAGAGCTTGCTATAGCTGGAAAAACGAATTCATATATTATTAATATAACATAAACTTTATCTCGTCAGCCGCTCAGCAGTTATGTTGAAGGGTTATATTCTTGAGGTGACGATACACAGGAAAAAAATATTTTGTTGATTAAAATATTTATACCTCAAATCCTTGAGGGAGTTCCATTGAACATAATGTCATCTGCATGTTATTTTCATATCAAGTGGTGCTCTTTTACGATGTATCGCCAACATGTATTCTAAACCGGTTAAATATTAAACAGACAGTCAGCAAAAAAGCAAAATACCTTCACGTTTTACATTTACTTATTTCTGTCTATTAATTCTGAAGAAATAAACATATCTTGGCCAATCAACAACAATGTACAGCGATGCCACATTGCAGACAAAGCATCCAATATCGTCTATCGAATAATCTGAAATTGAAAATACTTGACACTGTCAATATTCCATATAATCTAAATTGTGCCTGAATCAAAAGGTTGCGCATTCTTCCTTTTCTCAATTACTCGGACTACAGAAAAAAGCAGCCATCAACGAAATGAAACTACTAGATAGAAAGCACAGTAGAAAACCAAGCTATTTACCTGTAAAGTGTAGGCAAAATCATAGGTTTGCCTCTGCTCAATGTGAATCATATATATTTTGTTCCAAAATGTTATTTAATTGTTGGTATCTCATATAGATCTATAAGATTAGAAGATGCCGAAAGCTTAGTGAAAGCAGAGCTGTGTATGTTTGATGCGTGAAGATTGTTTCAAGTATTTGAATCTAACAAAGGTGAACTATTGTTATTATATTCTATCAATTCTTTGTTTTTCATTTATCATAAATCTACCTGTTGCGCATTGTGTGACACACTCGCTCCCCCCCCCCTCCCTCCCGTAACCTCTGACCCTTTTCGCCCCCTCATGACATGTTTATTTTCTTAGCAAATGTTTGTTGAACATGTTGAAATGTTATTTATTAAACTTATGCTATGACTAATACACCCATCAGGCAACTTATTTGATTATATACTTTTAACTTATTCATAAACTAGTTTTTTTAAAAAGTACTTCATTGCATTAAAATGTTATACATGTTCACAAAATAATTATTCTTCAGTTCTCAACAAGCACTCTTCCAATTTTTCGTCATTCTCTATCCTTTCCGTATCTTCCAACCATTCTTTTCTATCTCCTCTAATCATCAATCTTCTCCGACAGCTAATGACTTACCAGTTACTTGCCTGCCTAACTTCTACCTATGTGACTACCTGCCTATCTGGCCACCTATCTACCTAAATTATCTACCTACGTTGTTGCCCGCCTGTCCATCTACCTACTTACTTACATACGACCTATCTCTTTGTCGTTTGCAGACTAAACGCAGGTGGATTACTAGTTTGAACTTAAAATCTGTATAACTAATAGATTTATTAAGCTAAACTGCCGGCCGAATCCTGAAATCTGTAAGACGTACGAAACGGATGAGATCAAAGCTCATAATCATAAAATCCAGTGAGTGGACAAAGTACGTGAGCCGAAATAGGACAGGCATGAAGCGAGAAAGTTAGCCCTCAGTAGAGCGATCAGCATCCATTATTCAATAGATAATTACGTGCAGGTGATCAACGCCCTCACTCTTCATTAACTTCCTTCGCACAATTAAACACAATTAATCAGGTGCGGGATAATGAGAATACGAACTATACTGAAGTGTTCGGAGTAGGGAGAAAGGGAGAGAGAGAGCGAGAGAGAGAAACAGAGAGAGCGAGAGAGAGAGACAGACATGGGAGCGGATAGAGGGCTGAGGAGCCAGAATTAGAACAAAGAACAAAAAAGAGGATGAGGTCATCAGACCTTGTTGTTTTCATTTTGGATGACATCATTCATGACAGAAATAGCTACAAGTCTATATGTCCTGAAGACCACTATCAATTCTAATGTTCCAGGTTTTGTCGTTGATTTGTGTTTGTTTATGTTTATCTTTCTATTTTCGTTCATTTCTTGTCACAGTAATATCATATCAACATTTTGCCACAAACGATGCAAATTAAACTAAACTGATCATATACTGATGCAGGTTTAACAACAACAACAACAACAACAACAACAACAACAACAACAACAACAACAACAACAACAACAACAACAACAACAACCAACAACAACCAACAACAACAACAACAATAAAAAAACAACAACAACAACAACAACAATAAAAACAACAACAACAAAGAGGACTGGAAACTAATTCTGTCCGTCTGTCTATATCTTTATCTGTCTGTCTTCTGTTTGTTTATCTGTTTATCTGCTTGTCTATCTGTCCGTCCGTCTGTCTGTCTGTCCATCTATCTACATCGTCAGTGCAGTACAGCTAGTATTACAACTTTACGTCTGAGTTAAGGAAAAAAAAAAGGATTTGTACGCCCTATAAAAAAAAAACCTACATGTAAGTGTCGCACCAAATACTTAAGAACAAGCCAGGTTAAGGGTTGCATTGTGAAAACAACCTTTATTTACCATGTGCTAGTGCTCATATCTTCTGTTCCTTGTTTTTTGATGTAACGCTTGGCCGAGAACAAGTTATTCAGAACAGATGGCACGTGCCGAGACCAACATACACGCGCACACATACACTCGGGCCGATCACAGGTGAGCTGAATGAATCACTTGGTACTTTGTCTTGCTCAGCTCTACTGTAGAACGAACTCTCTCATGGCTGTGCTCAGTTGTATGGAATGCCGGTTGTGCTTTGTTGCCATTTTGTCGTGAACACCGGAACATAAAGAACAGAAAGTTCTCAACCCTCCCTTTACCAGCGTCAATGAAATATGTAATACGTCTGTTTTTGCAGAAAGATTTTTAAAAAAAAAATTCTTTGTCTTTTTTTTTCTTTATTCTTTCTCCTTGTCTTTTTTTTTCTTTCTCTGTCCTTTTAAAAAATTTTTTCACCCTCTTTTCTTTTTTTTTTTTATTTCACGTCAAGTTTTCCGGCCGATCTCTCCATCTCTGGTTTTCTTTCCTTCCTGTCTCTTTCAGATATTTCTTTGTATCTCTGTTTAGTTTTTTTCAGCTGTAAAGTGTCTGTAGCAGAGTCTATTGTCATTTCACAGCATTTAAACATGAATGGTTGGGTTTCCACACCAAAGTGAGAAATAAATCGATGAATCCCTCAGAAATCAATGCGGGCAGAAACTCACTTCACACACAAAGCATTGATAACGATCCCTTGACATAATGAACTTTATTACACAGATGTTCAAGTGCCCTCATAAAGTGTTAATGTGGTTTTAGGAATGAAATGCGGGCGTCTCTTGCAGGAGACAGAAAAAAAATTAGAAGCAGTACGAGAAGACGAAAGATAAGAGGAAAGAAAAAATCCAAAAGAATGAGAGACAGAATTAAAGAGGAAAGAGAGAAGGAAAAAGAGAGAAAAAAGAGAGACAGATAGAAAGAAAGAGAGAAAGAAAGAAAGAGAAAGAAACAAAGAAAATCAACAAAGAAAGAAAGAAAATAAAATGGTGAAAAATAACATGACAGGTAGCAATCATAGAAGCCATAAGAATTTGATCAACTGGAAACTAATTAACTAACAGAAAATGATTTTCCTTGAGGATTAGGCAACGCAAACGCACCAACACAACACGCCATTTATGCGGATGTAGAAAGGCATACAGCTTTCACAAGCCGTGGTCCTGAGGGCTTCCATACTCTCACGTGCGCGGGATATTTCACAATACTCACTCCTGTATTCCACCCGTGGTACCGTCCACCCGAGTTCGAAAAGCACATTGCGTGTGAACGGCAACGACCCCAGGGAGTCAGAATCTGAACGTTTAGTGGATACAGAAAGCATTCTGAGGACCTAAGTTCTTTCACTTTTGATTTCACCTCTGTGTATGGTTAAACCTCACAACATCTAGGACTTGTAGACGGGTAAGTAAGACTTTTTGTGTAGTACATGTATTTGTAATAATACGCCTCCTAAAAAAGTTGTCTCTCTCTTGTTTATAACAGCACTTTGTACTTTGTACTTTTAACTCAAATGGTGATAATTATGTAATTAACGCAGAAGCAAATAAATAATCTACTTAAAACCCGATTTTTTGTGATTTTTACACAGCATGTTAAGTCCAGGAAGTACATAAAATGAATTCGTCGACTTTAGTGCAAGACATTGTCGTAATTGAACATGGTTGCTGTTCGTTGTCGGTTGTTTATGTTGGCTGTTTACACGTTTGTTTAGTTTCAGGGCAATCAGGATTTCTAAACTGCGCGACTTTCTTCATGTTCTCAGTGTTTGTTTCTAAGCGTTGAATGTTATCATAGCTCTACGCCCCTTGCCCGTTTTGTCTGCTTAAACGATTCTCTCTTCATCTCTTCACTGCTCACAATTTCAGTACCTCGTGTGTTGTCGTCTTCATATACACAGTGTTTGATACTGGAAGGATATATGTTGGCTGGAAAGTAATACAAACATAACTCGCAAAAAATATGCCCCCTAGCCCCAGATAATTACAATACCATCCTTAAAAGTGAAATAACCTCTGTTTTCATAATGGAGTCTTTTCTCACATTTTGCGTCATCTTGTGAATAATCACAAAAAAATGTGCAGTTATAGTGAGTCTTTGTGATGGAAATTCCCTTTACTGTTCACAGTCTGCCCTATTTAAACACAGATGTACAAGGAGGTACTGGAACACGTGCAAGACATAATTTTACACAGTCATTAGCTGCACATGTGGAAGAGATGGCAATTATTTGTGCAGAGTACACATGGCATTACAATTTTCGGTCTGTCACTGAGCAACTTGGCTTTCAATCCACTGCGATCCCTTCGGTGTCATGTGTATGTATTGCATGCCCCTCATACAAGTTTATCTTACACCCATGTCCACAATATTATATTATTATAAATATTATTTATATTTCATAATAGAGAACATGTTGTAAACCTGTCAAAGAAATAGAATTTGTTGTGACCGTCTCATCCAAAGAGATCTTCTGAGTTGTAAATAGAGTCACCAAAAACGTAGTAGATTTTCTTGTTTTTTTTTATTAGACACGAGTTAATGGATATTTTGTTCTTTGATCTTCCATCTTTAGGCCATCTGAAGAAGACTGTCTCAGCGTAAGTCATTAGATATGATAGTGAAAGATTGTGAGTGATAAAAGTTCAACTGTCTTGTGTGTATGTCAGTTTCTGGGGTCTTTCCTTCTTACAGTGTAAAGGAAATATTTCATACTTTCTTACTCCTTTCAATGGTGAATTTTCAGTTGACATATAAAATAAAATAAACTCCATGGTACTTCTTTCAATATTTGAAATTCTCACCACCCTCTTAGGTTTTGCATTCCCCAAAGTTTAAGACAAGTGTAAGATATTTCCAGTCATTTACTGGTGTGATGGACCAAGCTCCTCTACTGCTTTTTACACGAAGTACATTCCAGTGCCAGAATCGATAACAGTTCTTGTGGTTAAAGACATTGGAGTATGACAATGGGTTAGCCTCTGACAAAGATACAACATTGTCTCTTCTCTTTTGAAGTCAGTGATCGGATTCTCTGACAGACTTGCTGGTTAGCAGAACTGCTATGTCGACCTATCTTTGGATGGAGAAAAGCATAGTATCTTCCCGTCAGATCCGAAAGGAAGATATAGGGAATTGGCTGCACGGACATCATAGTGCCTATCTGAGGCTGTCGGATCTATAGCCACATACATCATCATACTTAAAAATCTCCTTAGACAGGGCTAGGTTTAGAGCTGTTGCTAGGGTTAGGATTGGGATTAAGATTGGAGTTAGGAATAAGGGTTAAGGTTAGGATTAGAAATAAGATTGAGTAATCCATAGGCAGTATGATATCTGTCCAGCCCTGATGATCGAAAGGCATTATGGTATCTATCTATCCGCGGCTTAAATCTTGAAACTTCCTCTGACGAAGCTATTTCTACATTACTCCGCTTCTTTGGAAAATTTTCAGAGAACAGTTGACAGAAATCTTTTTGCTACTACTATTTACTTTATAGACCATGTGCCAGTGTTTGTTTAGTTGGCCTGTTTAGCCTCCCGGGTCACACCCTAGTGGTCTGACAAGTGGATAATGCTGAGCCAGCGCTCAAACACTCAGCGTGCAAGTCATGGACAATGACGGATTCTTTCTGAATCATCCAATGGTCAGATGCTAAATCATGTGGTGGCTAACATCGGGTTGTAAACCTGAGCACAATGAGATATTTCAAGATCGTCACATGACCGAGGAAAATGGCTCACACATGAGTTTGTTTATATGCTGTGAATATCTTTGAGTTATCATCATTAAGCAAGAGCACCTGTCATGGATTCAAAGCAGCGTGTGAGCGAAAATCTCTCGATCATATAACCGATCTCGAAATACCTCTTTTAATATCAGACCTTTTCAATTAAAATGCATAGAAAGTAATTCCACCGTTTTTTTTTTTTTTTTCTCGCCTGTTTATTATTGTGACAGTGATAAGCTACACAACAAAGTGTTGTATTAATGAGGTATCCTCGAGGTCGATTACACAACCAAAGTCCCCCGTGGGGGCCCGGGGTTTATAAGTAGGTTATCTGCTCCCACCTGCAGGTGGTGTAGGCCCGCCATCGGTGGGATGTCTCCCATGGAGTGCCATCCTCGACGTTCCAGGGGAGACATCTCTTCTCCTTCTCCTTGCTCCCGTCTCCTGTCCCGCTTTCTTTCCTTTCTTCTTCTTCTTGACGTGTAACCGTATCTAACCGTGTTTGACACAATATCGCCGTAATCGGGCTGCTGTGTCATTAACCCACAACACAAACAAACAAACACAACCGAAGGATTTTCGCTCACACGTTGATTTTTGTACATGTTGTGTGCATTCTCAGACAGCTCTTAATTTAATTATGAGCATTCACACATGTCCACACGTGGCCACGGCCCACACCATATAAACAAACCCATGTGTGCTTGAACGATGATCCGCGGTCATGTGACCAACCTCGAGATACCTACCTAAGTGAGTACAGTGAGTACAGGGTGATGCAAAAGTTGGTTGACAGTTGCCATTAAAACGTTTAAAACGGTGACAACTATTCAGTGGCATGCATCAAGTGCCACCAGCTGGTGATTGCCATCGATTCATGTGACTGAATAATTGTCGCCGTTTTAGATTGTGTTAATGGCAGCTGTCAACCTACTCTTGAACCATCCTGTAAGAATGTAAGAAGCCGAGGACCTCCATCACTAACAACTACAGTGTTAATCGGAAGCTTTCACGTCCACTGCATGCACATCAAGTGATTCATAAAATATCCACTGAAAGGTTTTTCGTACACTGAAAACTGAGTACAACTAAGCAAACAGCTGGACATCCCCGCGTCTATTTTTAGCAGGGGGATACAAACACTCCAAACTGTTCACTGCTATTGACAGAGAAAAAACAATGTACGGGACCGGTGACAATCTGTTGTCAGATCCAGATCTCTTGGTGGAGCGGTAACACACTTAAGAGAGTGTTCTATTTTTAGCATGGGATACAAACACTCCGTCGGGGATTTCCAGATCTGTGCTCAGTCAAATATGAACGCCGGTGGGAAACTGACTATGGCATTAGCTATGTATCAGCAACATAATACATAAAAGTCTGTTCTCATGAGTAGCTTATTTCCGCCACGATGTCTGCCCGGCAGAAATCTGTAGGCTGTTTTTGAAAACAGCTGTTTTTCTATTTTGCCGGCCTATCCTCATTGTAAATGTCCTGTTCTGGTCTGCATAATCATTGCAAAATCAAAGGTGCGTAGAATACTATTGCAAACACCGTAATACCCAATCTCTTGAGCTGTTTCCTACAACAACAACAACAACAACAACGTATTGTGTAACTGTCTCGCTACACGAGAACAGGCCTTCAAGCTCTGGAGCCCAAAGCTGGAAGCACACATAAATGTCGCAAAGATGAATTGCTGAGGGTCTTGTGTCTTCCCTCTCTGATGGCGGCCAGATGCAGTCGCCTATCCCTTTCGAAGGCAGTTGTTGTCTTAGAGGTGAGAAGACTCTAGGACGCTCTTACGAAACCTTCTAGCACTTGTGGCTTAAGCTCTAGTGCAGCTCTGGTTAAAAAACAAAACAAAACAAAACAAAACCCAAAAACAAATGTCGATCTGAATAAAATCAAGTCAGAAAGGTTAAAAGAATTGAAATTTACTTCACCAAAACTCATGTTAAAAATACAGCCACAATGGGCCCGTTCTGAAGCCTGACATTCTGATGGATGAACAGTAAAATGACAAATGGATGGTTTAAAAAAGCACAAAAAGATAGCCAATGTCTCCGACTGTTTTTAAGTTTGGACTAAATTGTATATTTTCTAAATGCTGAAACACTCGCCGGGCAATGGCTATGAAATAGACACTTCATTGTGATCATTATAGCACTTAGTATTAGAAACTCAGATTCAACCCCTGCTTATAAAGGGTATATTTTACTATTTACTGGACATCGAACATTTCATCATAGGCACCGACAAGATTACTCAGTTTAAGCCTTGCTCCAGTGAGGGCAAAATGGAAACCATGTATCTAAATACATGGGCTGCTTTTTCTCCCTTGCAATGCACTGCTAAAAAATGTATCTTTCTTGCCTAATTTAGCGCTTTATTTCAGGTATATGGTTCAGCTATTTTTTCACTGTGACTTAAGCTTTATCAATTATTCATAAGGAAAACTACGACCTCTCTCTCGCTGCATTTGTTCTGGCATCCTTCTAACACGATTACCATCAGTGAACCAGAAGGACTAGCGGTGCGTGACACGAGGGTAGCGGTATCACGCTGATTGCAGCTTTTCCCCGATCTTCTCTGCATATAGTACGAGATATTATTAGTTGATAGTAATGTGTATTGTTACATGTAAGTTACACAGGGTGGGGGGTGGGGGGGGGGGAGGGAGGACAGAATCGCATTACTGTCCATTACTATCACTCGACAGACCTTGGATGGATGGACGGATGGAGGGATGAATGGATGGATGGATGGATACATGGATCAATAGATGGATGGATGGATGGATGGATGGATGGATGGATGGATGGAAAGATCGATGGATGGATGGGTGAATGCATGGATGAATGGATGTATAGACGAATGGATGGTTGAATGGACGAATGGATGAATGGATGGATAAATTGATGAATGGATGGATTGATGAAAGATGGATAAATAAATTGATGGATAGTTGGATGGATGGATAGACGAATGTATAGACAGATGGATGGAGGATGGATGAATGGTTGGATGGATGGATGGATGGACGGATGAAAACACATACATACACACACACATACACTCGGATAGGAAGAGAAAGAGACAGAGAGAAAGAAAGGAAGGGGAATAAAGTGAAGTCAAAGAAGAGAAAGACATATAGTCTACTCCACCACTCCCCCTCCCCCCTCCCCCCCCCCCCCCACATGGCCTCTGTCCCCTTTCTCCCATGTCCTGTCCTCTCTCCATTCCCCTCCTCCACTCTCTCCCCTATTTCTCTCTCTCTCTCTCTCTTCATCCAGTCACAAATAATATACCAGTCCTGTCCCATCTGGATTTTCATCTCCTGAAAACGAAATGGCAAAATTATTCACCTCTATAAATGTAGAGGCAGATCGGGTACTGTTACTTATCCTAATGCCACCTGATCCCTTTTAGGATTCGCCTCTGTGTGATGACTTTATTGATTTTTTAAAAAACTTCCCATGTCCAGTAAAGACCCTCGGATGTACTGACCCTGTTTTTCCGGACAACAGGATTTGAGTAAAGTTGTTAGACAGGATTGCGAATATTGAACCAGGGAGATGGGTGGACAGACAGACAGACAGACAGACAGACAGACAGACAGACAGACAGACAGACAGACAGACAGACAGACAGACAGACA